>PVJH01004512.1:0-125245 GCA_004026705.1 Nesogale talazaci
CCCACTCCTGATACCAATTTTCTAGAGAAACAAAACCAGGATACTTATGATTATATATATGTAAGAGGATAGGTTGATACAGCAAGTCAGAATATAACAGCTAATTTGTCCACATGCCAGTACAGAGGTTTCAGCTCAACTCACTTCTGTGGATCAGTTAATATACTGGAAGTCTTTCAACTCAAATGGGTTGCAAGGCCAAAGGTCAAGGAAGCAGACAGTGAAGTCTTCCCTCATGCAAGACAGGCAGAGTCTACCCACAGAATAGACTGGAGAGTGGGTCAACAACGGTCAGGAGCCCCAGAGCTCAGTGAAGATGGCCCTTATGAGATCTCAAACTCAAGCACAGCCACAGGAACCACCAGTCTCAAGTTCAAGCAATGTCCGCACCAGTACAAGGCAAAGCAAGTCTCAAAGAAGCCTCAAGCTCTAGTGAAATGGTCCCACTGGTTGGCATGGCCCACAGGGAGTGTAGCACACAGGTTGAAGCAGAGGACTAGTTAAAGGAGCAGCACACTGGTCCAATCACCAAGGAGAAAGAGGGAGATGGGATGCCGGCTATTTTTATTTATTTTGATCATCCTCCAATCAAACTTCCACCTGGCCAAATTCCACCAACGTGTTTCCATTGGCCTAGTTAGCACAATTAACCCAACTATCACAGATGTTTAGCAGCGGTCTTAGTTTCTCCCTGGCCCCAACATATCAGTGCCACCCTCTCCAAGTGTGACAATCCATTGCCCTCAAGTATACTCTTACTCAGGCAACTCTATCCCAAACATCACTGCTGTCAATTCACTTCTGGCTGATAGGAGGCTGTAAATCTCTCTAGGAGCAGAAAGTCACACCTTTTTTCCTGCAGAGGACTGGAGGTGTCAAACTATAGATCTTTGGGTTGGCAGCACAATGTGTATCATAAAGTTAAAAAAAAAACTGCCCAAGGGTATCCAAGGTTGTAATCTTTACAGAAAGCAGGCTGCCAAATCTTTTTACTATGTGGAATACTATTTCCAGACACAACCAAATATCATATGGGAGGAAAAATTGCCCCTTGATGGCATCATAAGCATTGAGTTGGACTGCTAACTGTAAAGGTGAGCGGTTTAACACCACTGACTGTGCCAAAGAACAAAGTTGAGACCTTCTACTCCCATAAAAATTTAAAATCTCAGAAACCCACAGGGGGCAGTTCCACCTTGTAAGGCTGCTATGAGTCAAAATTGGAAGTGAGTTTGTGAGTGAGTATACAGAAAGGGAAGAACAAACCTTCCATATATTCAGAATTTAAGCTCACGCCTTGTTCAATGGATTCAACCCTCAGGAAACTGTACCCCAGAAACCAGTACCTTCATTACTTCTAAAAACTCCAAGCCAAATCACCGCAATTGAGTCAATTCAGATTCATAGTACTAGAGGACAAATGGATTTTCAAGGCTGTAAATCTTTAGAGGAGTAGTCAGCCTTATCTTTCTCAAATGGAGTAACTAGTGGGTTTCCACCATTTACCTTGCAGTTTGAAGCTCAGTGTACATTTAATCTACTACACCATCCGGACTCCTACTATAGTCAAGATCAAACTCATCCCCAAGATGTGTTGAAACTAAGCAGGCTTGGACCTATGATAAATGAATACTCAACTTTCCTAAGCTTTCTATTAATCTTCAGATTTTCTTTGATGCTTTACTAACTTTCTTTTTAATTTGGTGGTTTTGAGAAAAGGCTTCTCAGAGGATGAAACTGAGTTTGTTATCGAATTTGCAGCACAAGTGTCTTAATCGCACCCATTGCCACTGAGTTGATTCTGGTTCATAACAGTCTACCATTCCGTGTGTCAGAGTAAAACGATGCTGAGTCTTTGGAAGCTGACCACCAGATCTTTCATCTGAGATATCTCTGGGTGGACTTGAACCTTCAACCATTTCAGTTAATAGCTGAGTGTGATTAGAAATCTCTTCAGCGAGTTACCTGAGACGAACAAGTGGTCTGGGCTTAATGTTCAGTAATAGTGTCATGTCATGATCATTCTCACTGTTCTCCTTGTTTTGACCGCTGCAGCTCATATGGACACAAGTAGTAATTACGTGATCATTCTCACAAATTCCTCTTACCTACTATTTATCCATTCTAAAATTGGTTGGATGAGTTTTCATACAATTTATAGTGAAAAGTCTCAAAATAAATTTGCCACAGGATTATTATGATATATGACTAGGCTCTGTCCATTAGTGACTGCAACAAAACACCTCCTTTACATTTATATATTTAACTTTGAAAATAGCTTCCTCAGAGTATCAGTCTTCTCATCCCTTTGGGATTGCAAGCTCAGTCCTATCACACAGTCTGCCAATCTTGATCACCACAAAAAATTAACCATACCAAGAGGTATGTAAAATATGTAAAGGTTAAGAGATCATAAAAATGAGACCATATGTCCAAACATACGACATGTGCTTTGGCTCGGGAAATGTATATGTTAATACAAACCTTTGAGAACACTAGATAAAAACCTGGACAGATATTCTTTTTATATAAGCTACACATTTTTCCTAGGTTAACATAGATGAAAGAAATCTACCCACCCTTTACCTGCCTGGCAAAGACAGCTTTCTTGGCAAATGAAGACAAAAAGGGTCTACACACAGTTGCACACACAGTCTCCAACTTACCATATACTTGAATTGCAACAAACCACACTTAAGGGTCATCTTATTACTACATACAATATAAGTGCATGCAAAAGGATCCTACAGACAGTTTTCATTACGTTTTTCACAAGAAACATCTTCTCCATCCCTAAGGAAAGTCCAGATGATCCAGAACTTTCCACGAGGGATGTGATTGCTGCATCTGGTTGTTATGGGTTTGAATCAACTTGACTGACTGTTATGGGATGGAATCAACTTGACTGGAGTGAGTTTGCTTCTGGTTTTTGGATAAATGCCAATGTTGCTCACTTCTTAATGGAAATGCATTTCTTTATGTATGTCTGTGTGCAATGAGACCAATGACAAGATGGATCGACACAGAGGCTCCATCAATGGGCTTAAGCATAAGGACTCATGTGAAGATGGCATACGACCAGCTGGTGTTTCGTTCTGGTATACACAGAACCACAATGTGTCGAACCTGACTCAAAATACTTACAAAAATATTTATGTTTATATGTTTTAATTCCAACTCCCAAAGACAAACGAGGATCAGATTTATAAAGGTTATAAACACAAAGTCTGATAGTAACCAGTAATAATAAAGACTTTAAAATTAGGTACTCAAGTTCCATTAGAACTAACTTCTAATAGAATCACCATCAAATGAAACCACCTAGTAAGCTATGGATTATCTGTATATAAGGAAGTTGACTGCCTTGGTAAAAATCTCTTTTCACAATGAATTCTACTAAGCTACTTAATATCTACCATGTCAGCAAAGTAAGGTTCATTGTTCATATTTGGGTGGAGGGAGGAGAATACTATAGCTAGTATACCAACTACTCAAGAATACTAACTACCCAGGGACAGTCATTCAAATTGTGTGATTTAAAATCAGGAAAGGTGTACATTAGAGTTGTGCAGAGTTTCACTATATTTACTATATTATAGTATATATTCACTATATTCATTATATTATAGTTTATATAATATTTAGTATATTATAGTATATATTCACTATATTATAGTTTCACTATATTTACTCAATCTGTATGCGGAGAAGAATCTGAACTGTGTGACAAAGAATGAAGCATCCATATTTGATGAAGGCTCATCAACTACCTACAATATGCAGATGACACGATTTTGGTCCCTAAAAACAAAGGGGATTGAAACACTGATGATGAGCAAACAATATCACTTTCAGAATGAATTACAACTCAGTGCAAAGAAAACATAAATTTTCACAACAGAACCAAAACATCATGATGTATAGAGAAAACATTGAACCAGTTTAAGATTTCATTTCAGTTAGCTCCATGATTAATGTCCGTGCAAGCACCAGTCAAAGGATGTATTGCAATAGAAAAAAAAATTAAGACCCATTACAGTCACACTGGAAAAATATAAGGCAAAAAGAAAACCCTCTTTAAATGAATTAAAGCACTGGACATATTATCAAGAAAGACCAGTTCCTGGACAAGGGCATCGTGCTTGGTAAGGTGGGGGGACGTCTAAAAAGAGATAGACCCTCAATAAGCCGGATCGACACAGTGGCTACAATAAAGGGATCAAGCATGAGAACAATTGTAAGGATGGCGCAGGACTGGACAGAGCTGTATTCTGTTTTCAATAGAGTTCCGGTAAGTCAGAGCCTACTCAGTGGCACCTAACAACCACAAAGTGGCAAGGAGCAAGAAGGTCCTTTTAGAGTTAAGTCACCTCTGATTTGCAATGACCTCATATGGATAGGAACACTGGCTGATAATACAAAAGGAAGTCTGAAGAAGAAAAGTATGACTTAATGTATGGTGCTGGAAAAGATACTCAAAGTACCCTGGTCTACCTGAAGGAAAATAAATGTGTCCTGGAAGAAGTACAACCAGAATTCTCCTTTGAAGTGAAAGAGGATGGTGAAAGTTCGTCTCAAGGATTTTGGATATGTTCCCTGGAAGGACCACCCTCTGGAGACTGGTTATCCTGTTTGGTCAAGGAGAGAATCATCAAAAACAAAACAACACAGAGAGGTAAACAAGGGTCCATCTAGCTGAGAAGCAACAAAGCCCACATAGAAGAAGCACACCAGCCTGTGTGATCACGAGATGTCAAAGCGATTGAATATCAGGCATCAAAGAACTAAACATGATGTCATTATAAATGAGTGGGAGTAGAGATCAGAGGGGGCGAATACTACAATTAGTATCCTCAAGAATGCTAGCTACCAAGGGGCAGTCATTCAAATTGTGTGATTTAAAATCAGGAAAAGTGTGCATCAGAGTTGTACTCTTTCACTATATTTCACTAAATATAGCAACATCGCCTTACAAAAGGGTTGCAGAAAGGAGATGAGCCAGTCAGGGTATAGGGCAAGAACGGCGAGGGTGCACACTGGCACAGATAGGAACCGGAAATGGGGAATCCAGGACAGATGATCCCTTCAGGACCAGTGCAGACAGTGGCGGTATCTGGAGAGTGGAGCAGAAAGGGGGAGCCAATCACAAGGATTTACATATGGCCTCCTCCCTGGGGTATGGACAACAGGGAAGTGGGTCAAGGGAGACATTGGACGGTGTAGCATATGGCAAAATAAGAATAATTTATAAATTATCGAGGGTTCTTGGGGGAGGGCGGAGTAGGGAGGCAGGGGAAATATGAGGAGCTGATACCACGGGCTTAAGGGGAAAGAAAATGTTTTGAGAATGATGGCAACAAATGTACAAATTTGCTTTGCATAAAATGGGTGTATATATGGATTGTGATGATAATTGTATGAGCCCCCAATAAAATGATTTAAAAGCAAACAAAACAAAATAGAAAGGTCCTTCAAGAGAGGCACTGCCACAATGGCTGCAACCCTGAGCCAAACATGCCTGGGTTGTAAAGATGGTGCAGGCCAGACAGTGGTTGTGCTGTTGTGCATGCGGTTGCTATGAGTTAAAAGGGAACTCAATGGCACCCAGCAATAACATGACTTATTTGAGATCATTCTCAAAGGAGACACTGGATCTGAAAATGAAGCATCTCATTTTTCTAGGAAGCTCTAGCACAAATCCACTATCTACATCTGAGAGGACAAGTTCATTAGACCCAGGAGGCCATTTGTAACCTGAGTCTTTTTACTCCTTTCCATGGTATAGAGTGGTGGGTCAGCTGCACTGGCGTGGAGCTTATTTCATTGATAAAAGTAGTTAAGGGAGGATAGTTGGAAGATCAACATTAGGGAGTGGAGTAAGCTAGGAAATTGTTGGAGTGGATATGTGGTAGCTGCAACCCATATATTGCACATATTTAGTTACTCAGAACAAACTGTTCTTTGCCTATGCTAGCTAGAAGAATAAACTGCGAGAAGTGAAAACTCTAGTAAAATTATTTTACAATAAGAATTTATGCCTATCTGTGTCACTTTTGAATTCTTTTAGAACCGATTGTTCTTTTTGGTTTTATCACTATATGTCAACATTGCTAAGAAAATCACTTTAATATTTAGATGAAAGAATGAGGATCAGTTTATATTACTCATAAGAAGAGTGTATGTTTTATATATATTTAGGTTTATATCCTTTTATGAAATTACTGACCTATCAAATAACTATAAAGTATCATAGACAGGCACAAAAGAAAAAGGACAATGCAGCAAACTTTTACTGAAGATAGGAAGGATTCAGGATTCTCATTTTTAAGCTGTTATCTCAGTTCCAACTCTATACTTTATTTCCTTACTTCCCCCACCCTCCAAACAATGTCTTTTTATAACTGGGACCCCTGAGCATGGAGACTTTTTAATGGACTATAGTTGTATGTCTACATCCTCCGCAATATGAAATTCTAGCTGTAAATGAATACCAAATATTCATAAATGGAACTTGGGTGCTTTAAAAATTGCTGTAAGGACACACATTTTCCAGGCTTGAGAGTGATATTTATATTTGAGTATATATATCTTTAATCATAACTTGTCACAAAATAATCATTTCTATTGGTACCCAGTAAATGCTGTGTAAAATCAAAATCAGCCCTATTCATTTCTTTCTTCCAAAAATCTTTCAAAATATTCTATCCATGCATAACTTCCTCATTCTAATGTAAATTTTTCTTAGGAACGTGCCTTAGAGAACTGTCCTAGAGAATGGAATGTGCATGCTAGCAAATTCAATAGCTTTCTCCATCTCATCTAACGTATGTTGCATTTAATAAGGAAATTTAATCTCTCCCCTCGCCCCAAACCTAGAATTTGAACAATTTTTTTTACCCAAGTATAATGGTTGTAGAATAACCTGCTGACCTGATATTTTTTGTTTCCTAGGAGTTGTGTGAGGGTTAGCATCGATAATGTATCTCTCTCACTGGTGGCTAGCATTAATAAACTTGCTAGCTCCTATGCCTCCTTGTTTGCTCTTTGCCAATTAAAGGCTCATCATTTCAACTATAGTCTTTCCGGTAAGATCTAAACTCCCGTGACAGCCCCATTAGATGAAATCCTAGTCTGATCAGAAATTTTAAAAGTTTAGATTAACTTTGGCTACTTAAGAAAAGCAAAAAAGATTGAGAACAGTAACTGTAATTTATATATGAGTTTGTCATTTACTACAGCACTATTATCTCTCTGAGCACCTTACCTCACAAAATTATCATAATAATGATAATGCATATGGTACTCTTTCCTGAATCTACACTTCATAGAGGGGAAATCAATTAAAACAGAAGTGATGCTGAACCAATGATAATTTCTACCCTCAGAAAGTATTGGTATAACTATGACTATCACTCCACATTAATTTCAAGAAATGAAACTATGAATATAGATCAAGGGGAAATGCTTTGTATCTCTAATTAAGTTTGCTATTGATCTTTGCTCTTTGATAGAAATTGTAGTCAACTTCATTACTGCTTTTCTAAACTTATAAAAATAGGATCTGCTTGCCAATTTTGATCAGGATTTCACTTAAAGGATCTACATCATTTCAATAATAACTTGACTGAAGCTTACAATTATAATGTCTCATAAAAAGTCATCTTTTGATGAAAATGCCTGGTAAAAGGTAATCTTCCTTTTAAAATAATAATTCAAAAATATTTGAAGAAAAATTACAAGCTGATTCTTGTGGCTGTGGTTAGGCAGCCCACAAGGGCGTATCTACCCCCCTCCACAAAAAAAAAAAACAAAAAAAAAAACAGAAAATAGTTCTGCTGGGTGGAGCTTTTGTAGCAAGCATTTCCCCCTCTGCTAGGCAAGCATCAAGCAACTTGCTCTGAGTTAGTGTAACTGTTGACATCATCTGAAAAGGTTCTTTCTGGTCACAGTGAATTTTTTCATGAAAGCAATCTCACTTGAACCTCATTTTTTGTGTTGGCTGATTTAAAAGAGCAGCCTGTGGCTATGAAATTTTGGTTCCTACTTAGAAAAAATGCCACAGAAACTGCTGTGATGCTGCACACAGCTTACAAGGATGGGGAGGGGGGAGCATAAAATTGTGGGGTTTTTGTTTCAGAAAAGGTGAAATATCAATGATGCAAAATTGATTCTGGACATCTGTCAACTTCCCCAATGGATAAAAATGTCAACAAAATTTGGGCACATGCATTCAAAGACTAACAACAGATCATTGAAGAAATGGGGAGGTTATCTAGACTATCTTGGAGTTTGGTTTAGCAAATTTTAATGGAAGATTTGGGAATGAGAAGGGTTGCTGAAAAATGTGTTCTTCGAGTTCTGACTCACCAGAAAAAAACAGTGTCTAGTATTAGAAACAGGTCGTGCCTTGAAAGAACAGCTCAGAAGCAACCTTGATTTTTTTCCTCCAAGGTCATTACAGGTGATGAGATAGGGTGCTATTCTTACAACCCTGAAAGGAAACATCAATCAAACAAGTGGAAGATACCACCTCACCCCAAAAAGTCCATCAAGTGAAACCAAAGATAAAGACAATGCTCATTTGGTTTTATTGATGTGAGGGGGACCGTGCATTTGGAGTTACTCCACAAGGTCAGAGTGTAAATCAAGCTATTTAGAGGTTCTGAAAAGATAGTATAACTGTGTGTGACCAAAATAGGCCTGATTTGTGGACCATTTTTGCCACCACAACAATGCATCTGCTCATACAGTCATCTCAGTGCACCAGTTTTTGGCAAAGACAAACAAACAAAACCCAGCATGCCTCTCATGCCCCATGCACCCAACTTGACCTTGGTTTGTATAACTTCTTTTCGTTTCCAATAATGAAGAAGGACAACTTGGAAGAGGTGAGAAACAAAAAGTAAACTAAACTAAACAAATGAGGGAGGTATTGTCAGCCCATCCAAATAGATGAGTTTGAAGAATGTTTCCAAGAATGGAATAGCAGATTGGCAAATGCATTGAGTGTAATGGAGAGTACTTTGAAGGTGATGAGGTTGTTTTGTCAAAAAAAACAAAAACAAAAACATAGCTTTGAAAAAAATCCAGTTTTGAGGGGGTGATACTTCCTCATAGAGTTGATTCCAGCTCATAGTTGGACCTCATGCACTACAGAATAAAGCACTACCCTTTGCTGCACTTGAGCCTGCTATGTAGCCATTGTGACAATCCATCTATTGGAGAGGAGAATTTCCTCTGTTGTACTGACCCTCTACTTTAGCTAGCTTGGGGTCCTTCTCTGGAGACTGGTCCTCTCCTGATATGTCCAAAATATGAGACAGGGCTTGGTCTACTTAACCCCCAAGGGGAGAGAATCTCTATACATAGATGACCAAGGTTAACGTTTCTGGAGCCAATCTGAGAAACCTTATCTTATTCTATTTAGTAGCTTACAGACCAATAGGAGCAGTGCTGTTTCTTCCTCTGAGTGGTGGGCTAGATCAGAAATTTTCCACTGATGGGGAATATTCTAAGCTTCTCCTTCATACTGGCAGTGAGCTGTGACTGAGATCTGCTGAAACCATCTAGATGATGATGTTAACTCAGATATGGCATATCACTTGCAATGCAATCCAGGGAGTGGCATTATTAGGAAGCCTTAAAACAACCAGGAATACACCTGAGGGCACCATGTAGAAATGGGAACCACTGAAGGTCTGTCCTAAGAAAGCTCTGGGAAACATGGGTGATGCAGAGAATGCCACTGAAGCACTAGGGAAGGATAGGTTTGGAAGCCAGGGATGATATTCTGATTTCTCCCATCTTCTATCCCCCAGTTTCCCATGAGAAGTTCACATTCACCCTGTGAGTTTACTTGAAAGGCACAGGTTCTTGGCTGTCTTCTCCCTTCTTACAAAACTAAAAAAAAAAATCAGAGAAAGATATGGAACTAGCAGGCACATGGTCAACTAATTCTGAGAAATGCTTTGCTATACACAGAACAATAGATTTATTACTATAAGACTTTTCATATGCCCTAGATGTACAGGGTTTACCAAATCTGATTGACCCTGGGACTTAGGATTCTCCAGGAACCAGAGCCAGTAAGATACACACACACACACACACACACACACACGTACATGCATGCATGCACCTATTCACATAGAGAGAAACAGACCTACAGAAAGATTTCAAAGAGGTGGTGTTTTGGTGACCATAAGTTAAAAATTCAGAAACCACCAGTCCCTAATTGAAAGATGAGGATTTCTACTCCTTAAAACTTGCCTTGTAAATGCATAGAAACAATTCTACTCTCTCCTTCAGGGTTGCTTGGATTCAGAACTGACTTGATGGTAGTGTCTATTTAGTTTTGAGCTCGTACAATTGTGGAATCAGCTCGTGTGGGGGTTAGGAAATCAAAGTCTATAGGTCAGGCATCAGGTGGATTAAAATTATGACAATCTTGTCCATTTACAGTCTTGAAACAGAGTTCTTCTTTCTCAGAAACCTCAAATTTTGTTCTTTAGGTCTTAATGGACTTCCTTTGACCCACCCATACTTTGGAGGGCTTCGTTAGTTTCTCATTCTCATTGCCTTTGCGTCAATTATGACTCAGAGTCACCCTAACGGGCTACGTCGAAATGCCCCTGTGAGTTTCCAAGACTGTAACTCTGTACGGGAGTAGAAAACCTCATCTCTCTCCTGAGGAGTGATTGTCAGGCTTCAACTACTTACTGACCTGTGGTTAGCAGCCCAACATGTATGCACTGTACCATCATTTTAAGTGCTAATCACATGTGAATGCCTTCACAGCAACGCCTAGACTAGTATTTTATCAAACAACTGGACAGCATGGTTGAGTCCAGAGGATACATGAAATTAAATATCATACCAAGAAATGTGCCAGAATATCAGACAGAACCCAAGCGCTAAGGACTTGATATTGAAAAACTCTTCCTTCAGCTGGATAAATTGAGGAAAACAAAGCTGATCTTGTCTAAATTGCTTTGCGTAGTCTTCAGAAGGAAGTAGATAGATTTTCAATAGACATCATAGACTCCCTCCTAAGGGCAAACTGTTTCAAAGAAAGCAGGCAAATACTTGCAGTTTTTCTGTCTGCACTCTTCATGGACTATTCTGGAATTTTCTTTTAAGTAAGAGTTCTTGCACCTAAGACTGGCATTCTGGCCATTGGAGATTCAAAGAATCAAGAAAAGATGAATCCTTCAGTGTGTATTGTATGAGAAAATCAAACTGGTGATATGGGACTTGCTTCATTGTGTCTGGTAACTCAGTATGTTTGCATGTTTGTGATAATTTTATTCTGTCAATCACTCCAGCACTATCATTTTTGTAATTTCCCAGGGGTCTCTAATAATATCGAACTTAGCTCAACCCACTGTAGTTGATAAAATTCAAACTCGTAGTGACGCCAATGGAGTTTTCAAAGCTGCAAACCCTTATGGGAACAGATAGCCCCATCTTTCTTCTCCAGAGAAGCTATAGGGTTGAACTACCAATTTTGTGGCTAACAATCCAATGCTTACCTGACAGCGCCCTACCCACAATGCTTACCCCATGGGGCTCCATCCTATTGAAATAAGGTTGCAGGGGGAAATGTGGTTATTTAAAATCCAAACTGTATAGTCATGTCTTCTCAGATATATCTGCCTCACTAGACACCCAACAGGATAGGAAACTTTCTTCTGAGAAGATTGGGTTTTACTCCAGTGCTACTGTGGGTCTATAATTTTAAAATCTATCCCCATTTGAGCAATTTTATCTACTTTTCAACAAATGGATTTTAAACATTAGAAGATCAGTCTTATTTTTCATTTTTTTCATAGGAATTTTTTTCAAATTTGTGGGTTTCAGCCAGAAACTTTGCCTTCCTTGAACATATTTTCATGTGGTTTTATAATATTTATTCAACATTATTTTCCATTAGTTCTCTAATTTTAATTGTTGGTAACCATTTCAGTGTGTAGCTATTACATGGTGCAGAACTGATTTATCCGCGTTCATGTCTGAGGCGACCATGACCCCTTTTATTTGCTGCGTGGTCAGCCTCGGTATTCATGGCAGGTTTTCTGAATATTTCTGATGAAGTCTTTAAGCACATGTAACTCTGAAAACACATTCCCATTCAGTCAGACTTACACAGGCTGGTAAGCCCGACACGGCAAAAGGTTTCTAAAAAATTCCATAAACATTAAGCATATTTATGTCATAGCATTAAGTTTGGTCAATTTGAAACTTACTGTATTGTGGTATAAGAGGCATTTTGTTTGCTTGTGTTTACTTTCCTAGGAGTAAATGCGTTTTGGTTAACCACAATGGCAAACTGAGTCAAGACATTTATGTCAACAAATCCAACTGCTTAACAAAGTCACATTCTTAGTTTCTAGGACAGCAGACTGGATTCTAAGTAATTAGGTGTTTATAAGGCGTGCTGTAAATCTGGGACTATAAACATGTCTACTTTGCTGTTAAACCTGCTGCTGTGCATGAGGTACAATAAGCTCTCTTTTCAGTTTATGATGGCCAGTGTGTTGGCTTGCCAGTCTTGATTGCTGTTGATTCTACTGTTCGCAAAGCCTCCTGCCAAGCTCTTGACCCAAGTCACGCTCCCTGGTGATGTCATAAAGCTCCTTAGAATTTGCTCATTCCCTGTACCTGCAGGGATGCCCCAAGAGTCACATACCTCCACTGTTCGTCACAAGCTGCTTAGAGAATACCACTGTGAAGACAAGGGGAAAGAAAAAAAAAGTGGTGCTCTTTGTGCTCTGATTTCAAAGGCATCACATTTTTCTATCTTAAGTAATTTAGAGTAAGAACTTTAAACATATTGAAAGTACTTAATATAACTCTTTCTCAAGAAGTAATACTTATTCTGTTATTTTGACACATGTACACAAAAAATATGCCAAAATTTCCTTTTCATTCACAAGAAAAATCTTTTCAACAGATATTTCTAAAATACAGTGTCTTGTATTTGAGATTAGTACCATGGTTGCTGATGCCAAATACATGAAATAAAAGAGAAGGAACTGTTCATAGAGGCAGAAAGGTAAATTTACATGATGTCAGTTAGCTCTCTTTGGAAGCATCTTATCAATGTTAAATATTTTGCTTTTCACCCATGTACTCAACACTTTTATAGGTAAATACATTGCATCTGTTCTTAGTTTGTACTTAAGCAGCACCAGTCCAAATCCCCATGGCATAAAATTCCAGAAATCCTATCTAAAGACCAAATATTACAACAAAAGAATTTTAAAATTCTCAAGAAAAAGTCCTTAAAATTTACTGTTCTCACGCTGAGCCCCGGTGGCGTAGTAGTTGTGCGCAGGACTGCGGCCCACTGGGATGGAGGTTCGATTCCAGCTCCACGGAGCAAAGGCTGGGCCTCCTACTCCCACCACCTGAGGGTAGTGAGTCCCAAAAAAACAAACAAAAAAAAAATTTACTGTTCTCTTTGTTTCTCAGGTAAATAGAACCAAGATAACACTGGTGTTTTAGCCCAATATGTACAGTGGTCTAAGTACAATGACTAAGACAAATTAATTTTTCAGAAACTATTTTTCAGAAGAGTTGGAACTTACTAACATTTAGTTTTTGTACAAGCTACTATTTTCTCTCTGACATCTCCCATGTAAGAAGACAGGCCTGCAATGATGAGGACCATCATCTCAAGTGACACCAAGACCAAGTAGCATAATATAAGAGTTCACCAAAAACATACCCTCCATCCTCCTATACTAAGTAGTGACTGCAGCCTTAAAACCTCATGAGCTTTCGTTTGGATAGTTATTGTTCCTTCTCAATCTAGATGCAAAAGGAGTGATGAAAATGGGAAAACACATGGCAATAACACTCCCATGGAAAACACAAACATCAATCTTCTTAATCCTGAGACCAGAACTAGACGGTAACCAGCTAGTTCTAGATGGTGATCTACTGCTTTGAAAAGTTCATATTAAAAGGTCCTGGGTAGGGTAGGTGAAAGATATGAAACAACTCAAAATCTTAGAGACCGAGCTTCCTAGTTAGATGGAAGCTTCTTGAAATTCAAAGGAAATCATTCATGTCTGAAACTGAACTCACCAACATGTTAGAATAATCAACGATTTCAGATCAATAGGACAGCGTCTACTCAAGGGCAAAGGTCAGAAGGTTAGGAAAGAAGGGGGATACAAACAGGAACACAGGAGAATGTGGTGTAATCAAGGGTACTGGCAGGGGATTGTAATGCTTGCTTTGAAATAAAATGAGTATGAATTTGAATGTAACCTTGATGATCTGCTCTGCAAACCTTCACCTAATTCAGAATAAAGTGAAAATTGAAACAATTTTTAGGTAGAATATTTTTTTCTGTCTTCAGGAAGAACTTTCATTAACCAAATCTGAAAGACTCTATCTTGACAATTCTTTGAGTTATTTTCGTCCACATTTGTATTGCCAAGTTGGTATTGAATTTGGTGATTAACACATGCTAAGCAAAAATATTTTCATATTTTTTTCAAATTTGAATGATATGAATTGTTTTTGTTCATTGCTCTTTGGTGTAGCCTATCTAAATCGTGATGACCCTGTGTATAAAAGACCCAAACATTTCCCCATCCTATCTTGTTGGTATGCTTGAGTCCAGGATGTGACCATCATATATGTTCAGAAGCTTCCACCCTAAGTGGCTCATAGAACAGCACTAGATAATATGCTTTCATAATGGCTATTGTGGGCCATTCTTAGGTATTTGAAAAAACAGTGGGGAAACTTCCAGCATCATGTTGTTGCTGCTGTCATTTTCGTTAAGTGCCACCCTGTCGATTCCAATTAGTACCAGCCCGATGTACAACACCTTTTCAGTGGATGATTCCTCTGAAGTGGATCACCTATTCCTTTTTCATAGTCTGTTCTTCGTCCGGAAGTTTTGAAATTGTCTATCAATCTGCCCTACTGGGTTGGCTTTTGCGTTGCTGTGATGCTGGAAAGCTATGCCGCTGGTGTTTCAAATGCCAGCAGGTTCCCGCTTCGTAGCAACGTGCGAACCACCACAGTAGAGCAAACCAATAAACAGATAAAGGTAAGAGAAATTGTAAAAACAAAACCCACAACCGTGGCTGAGCCAACTCCAACTCACAATGAGTAGAGGACTACGATGTGGTGGAGGAGAACTACTCCACAGGGTTTCCAAAGTTGTAGATATGTACAGAACCAAGCGGATGCATTCAAACTCTTGTCTTTTGGTTAGTAGCTAAGTGCTTTAGCAACTGTGACACCAGCACCACTCAAATTATATATACACATATAGATTTTTTTTAAATGCCAGTGATTCTATTTCAGCTTTAAACAACCTCACATGAAATTTCTGAGACCATAAATCTTTACAGGGTTGGCCTCATCTTTTTCTTGAGGAGAGGTTGGTGAATTTAAAACCCATAGGTAAAGAGGAAAAATTTCATGTGAACACCTCATTAAAATATTTTATCCTAATAATTGAACCTACAGTGACTTTATAAATAATAAAGCCAATATATATAAATTGTTTGAGTTATTGCTCATAAAATTAACTATATAATTGTCAATATTGATTATATATAAAAATTATGCACCATCAAATTGATGACAACTCATCATGGTTGTGATGTTTTGCTTTCTTTGAGGCCATCGTTGGAGTCAGTGTGTCATTCCAACTTGCTGTCTTCCTCCTTTTTGCTGATCATCTACTTACCAAGAATGATATCTTTTTCTAGGGACTGATTCCTCCTGGGACAGGTTCAAATTATGTGAGACAATCTTTCCATCTTCACAGATAAGAAATATTTGACTGTAGTACTGGTTCTTCTGAGTACCCACGAATGATACCAGCAATGTAATTCCAAGGAATCTATTCTTCAGTCTTCCTTATTCAGTGTCCAGGTTTCACATACATGAGAAGTAGTTGAAAATACATGGGTTAGGTCAGACCTCAGTCCTCAAAGTGGCATTTTTACTTTTTAACCCCTTAAGGAATTCTTTGGCAGCACATTTGGCTAATGCTTCTGAGTGCAAGGGAAATGTAATTCTCGACGGTTTCACTCTTTTCTCCATATATCATAATGCTATCTTTGACTCACTCTTGAGGATCTTTGTTTTCTTTCTGTTGAGGTTTAATTCATATTGAAGACTGTAGTCTTAGATTTTTATCAGTGAGTGCTTCAAGTTCTCTACACTTTCAACCTGTATGGTTGTCTTATTTGCACATCACAGGTTGCTAAATAATCTTTCTCTAATGGTGACACTGAGTTCTTAATAGTATCCAGTTTTACTTTGTTTGCTTTTGTTTTCTGGTATTTATTTTTTAAATAATCTTATTGGGAGCTTGTACAACTCATCATTATCCATCCATACATACAGTGTGTCAAGCACATTTACACATCCGTTGTCATCATCATTCTCAAAACACTTGCTTTCTACTTGAGCTCTTGGCTTTATCTCCTCGCTTTTCCCCTCCCTTCCTACCCCCCATCATGAACCCTTGATAATTTATAAATTGTTATCATTTTGTCATGCTTTACACTGTCCGACATCTCCCTTCACCCACATTTCTGTTGTCCATCCCCAAGGGAGGGAGGGGGTAATATGTAGATCCTTGTAAGGGGTTTCTTTTTCTACTCCACCCTCCTGGTAGCACTTCTCTTACCACTGAGACTTATCTGCAGTACTCACCCTCTGGTCTAGCTGTATTTGCAAAGCAGAATTAGGATCATGATAGTGGGAAGCAGGAGGGAGGAAGCATTAAAGAACTAACAGGAAGGAGTATGTTTCATCATTGCTACACTGCACCCTGACTTGCTCGTCTCCTTTCCATGACCCTTCTGTAAGTTGTCTACCAATGGGCTTTGGGTATCTACTCCATTCTCTCCCTCAGTCACAAGGATGTGATTTTTTTTTGTTCTTTGATGGATAATACCTGATCCCATTGACACCTCATAATCGTGTGGACTGGTGTACTTATTCCACAGAGGCTTTGTTGTTTCTCTCATCCAGGTGGCTGCTAGTTTATCTTCAAGCCTTTAAGACCCCAGATGCAATATCTTTTGATACTCGGGCACCCTCAGCTCTCTTCACCACACCTGATTTGTCTTTAGAGATCATGTGGGGAAGGTGAGCATCATGGATCGCCAGGTTAATAGAACAAAATGTTCTTGAATTGTGTGCGGAGTACTTGACTAGGGGCCCAGTGTCCATCTGTTGCCTTAAACTAACTCTATAAATATATGCACATAGTTCTATTTCCTTATATATATAAATATATTTACATATGTACACGCCTGTATTTAGACCTCTAAATGCCCTTTGCCTCCTATTGCTTTCCTCTATTTCTTCTTACTGGCCTCTTGCCCCACTATCATATTCAGCCTTCTTTTTGGTTTCAGCAGTTTCTCTCAGTTACATTGCCCTTGATCATGCCCCACCAGGCCTCTTACATCCTTCTTGCCATTGATTTTGTATCACTTTTTGTTCCCTTGTCCCTGAGTTTGTTAGCCCCATTTCCTTTCTCCACTTCCTCCTCTACCATGCCACCACCCCTCTGCCCCTGAACCATTGGCTCCATTGTTTTCTACTCTAGATTGTTTATCCTGCCTATCTTATCTAGATAGACCTGCAAAGATAATAATATGCACAAAATCAAAACAGAACAAGACAAAACAACAGAAGAAAGTGAAGCAACAACAAAACACCAATAACCAAAAAAAGAAAGAAAGAAAGAAAAACCTGTAACTAGTTCAAGGTCTGTTTGTTGACCTTTAGGAATGCTTTCTGATAGAATCTTATGGAGGTGGCACGTCCTGGCCCCAGTGTCTACTTTTGTTATTCCCTGAGGAATTCCTTGCTCTGTTCCCCTTGCTGTTCTGTTGTACGCCCTTAGTGTTTTGCCTCAGTGTGGTGAGGTCACATCGGGCAAAATTCCCACATTGTGTCTCCAGTGTTGTCCTCTGTAGAGCTATAGGTCAGTGAAGGATGTCATGTTTCAAACTGGGGCCTACCATATGGTCCTCTGTGTGCATTGGCTGCTCTGAGAAGGGATATCATCCTCAAGGCTTGGAAGACCAGGATGTGCTCCATTTTCTCTTCCTCTCCCTTCATTTGCCACCATGTGCTCTGAATATAATCCAGATTCATAGACTATTTGGGCAGTATACAAATGAATAATCACAGTGAGTGGATACAATCTGGGCTCACACGTTTCCCTGATTTTAAACCACAGAGAATCCATGATTCTGTATGATCAATGGACTCTTGGACCATGTACAAGGTCTGCATATGCCCAGTGACATTGTAATTCCCATTCTTGTAATTTTATTCATAATTCATCATGATCCACAATGTCAAGCGCCTATGTAAGAAAGATATTACATAGGTGATATCTTTCTGGTTTTCTCTGTTGTCAGTTAAGATCCATCTGATACCATTAATGATATCCTTCTTTCTGTGTTCTTTCTGTTTTGTAGTCTGTAGTCAAATAACTGTTCTGAATTGGTTTACATTTCATTGCATAACAGTTTTTCAAATATCTTCAGCAAAATTTTACTTTTGTGTAATATTAATCATCATTTGATCATGATTTGATTAATCAGTATTCTCCTGAGTCTCTTTTTCAAGTAGACATAGCACTAATCTCTTCCAGTCAATTGGCTGGGTGGTTGTCTTCCAAATTTCTTGGCATCAAACGCTGAGCGCTCTCAACACTGCATTAGCTTGCTGGACCATTCCTATTTCTAGCCCATTAACCCTTATGTCTTTTTTTTCTCAAGTTGTCAGTGCAACTTGTACTTCATCAATACCACTGGTTCTTGATTCTAAGCTGCATCCTACAATGACAGAAAGTCAACCTAATAGTTTTTGGTATAGCGACTCTATTGATTCCTCCCATCTTCTTTTATTGCTTCCTGTGTCATTCTACATCTTGCCCATAACTATAATCTACCATTTTCAAATCAATTTTAACTCCTAATGACCTTCTGGGTTAAAGTAGAACTGCTCCATAGGTTTTCAGAGAGGGTAGATCTCTGGGAGCAAACTGCCCCACCTTTCCTTCTCAAAGCCACAAGGTGGGTTCAGATGATGGATTTTGTAACTAGCAGCCATGATGGATAAAATGGTGGGGGAGTGATAAAGAAGAAAGTCCTCAGTGAGATGAATTGACAGAGTGGTTGCCACAGTGGGCTCAGGCACAGGAACAGTTGTGAGGAGGGTGTAACTCAGTGCTTCACGCTGTTGTGCGTAAAGCTACTATGACTTGGACCTACTGGATGCCACCTAACAACAGCCATGTACTCAGAACATGTCACCAGGGAAGTCTAGAGCCTGGAGAAGGACGTCATTTTTGGTATAATAGAGGAGCAGCTAAAAAGAAGGAGTCTTCAACAAGCTGGACTGATACAGTGCTGCAAAAATAAGCTCGTGCTAAAATAATTGTGGGGAAGATGCAACTCAGGCAGTATTCACTCTCTTGTATATAGGGTCACTACAGGTGGGAACAAATTTGATGGCGTCTGACAGCAGCCTACCTAATGCCAAATTTGGATTTATATGAACGTTTTGTTTTGATTTGTTTCAACAGGAACTTGGACATGAGCCCCGATGTCCTCTTCTTCAGTCAGCCCCTAGCCTTGTTCTACTGATGATCTTGATCCGCTTCACTATCTCTTTCCACAAATGTAGTCCATTTCCTTCCTATTTCTCTTTCCAGTGAGGTCCGCATACATAGCTGTTATTCGTTTTGTTGGGGGAAAAAAGTATTTGCATGAATAATCCAATTCCTTCTTTGTGGTCTGTTCTTCATCTGGAAGCACCACTGAAACCTGTCCCCGTTGGTAACCCTGCAGGCATTGAAAATACCAATGACATCACTTCGAGCATCACAGCAACACTCAAGCCACCAAAGTGTGACAAACTGACAGACAAGGAGTAATAAAAAGTCACTGGTCTTCCAAAATCCTGTTATGAAATTCCCAGAAACTTTTCTATCACCAAGGCTATATTTTCCATCTGCTAATCCATCCTTTTTGCTCTTCTCACGTTCCATTCACCAATAGTTATTGATGTGTCTTGATTATGGGTTTGATAAATTTCAGACCATAGAAGTCAGTAAAAATCTGTAAATTTCTGCATGTTGGGCTCTAGTGGAATACATTTAATAACTGTAGTAGTGGATCTCCTTTGTAGGCGTGTGGATAGTAGCCTGTCAATTAGAGCATTGCCCTTCAGAATAGATCTCAATGTTCTTTTTGGAGGATAACAGTGTTGTCATTTCTCTTCAGTTTGTCATTATCAGTGTAGTGGACTATATGATTGTCTAATTCAGAATGTCCAGTATCCTTCTATTTCAGTGCACTAAGGACTCAAATACCAATTTCGATGTTTCCATTTAATTTTTTATGACTTCCAGTTTGCCAATAGGTGTATTTTGTGTATTTTATGTTTTCATTATTGATAGATGTTTATAGTTATTTCTTCTCATTTTGAGTCCTGTCACATCAGCAAATCTCAAAAGCTTTACTACATTCACATTATTAAGGTTGACTCTACTTTGTGGAGAAAGTTCTTTGCACATTGTGTGCCTTTTAGCCTAAAGAGTTCATCTTCTGGCAAAATAATAGTTATGCCACTACTATTAATAAAGTTTTCATTCACTAGTTTCCTTCAGAAAGAGATCACCAAGCCTTCCTTTTTTTTATGTCTTACTCTAGAAGTTCCACTGCAACTCTGCAGATATCTGAAACACTAATGCTTTAACTTCCAGAATCACAGCAACACACAAGCTGCTGCAGTATGATAAATGGTTAGCTATGGAGTGTGTCTCAATGCATAATATATGCATACATACATAAAAAATTACATAAATATGCCACTGCCATCAGGTTTGAAGCACTGATCTCTACATAATTATAGCAGACAAAGTACATAAAGCAACCATTTGGAGACACTGAAAATCAGTCAATAAAGATGAGCAGCTCCTGAAAGATGAAGAACCTATGAGGTGAGTCCTACAATTCCCCTGGTTAATTCTATTGAGATAATTTCTAGACTAAAGTACAAAGAAAGGGATTCCAAGTGGAACTCAGCAGAGTTCTCAAGTCGAAAGTAGAGTTAGGAGTCAGTGGAGATGAGTTTGTAGGACAGAGCACTAAAGAAGGAAGAGCTGTGTACACATAAGAATTTGGCTGACTATTGACTATTGTATGAATATGAGGAAACCACTCGAGGCCAGGAAAAGAACCATAAGAGAAAGGTAGTGGGAACAGAATTCTGCACTCATACATAGCCAGAATCAGTGCTTTCTTTCACTAGTCAGACTGGAAAAACTGATGATTCACAGTACATAGAAAAATAACTCAACAGGGAGTTACTTTAGTAAAGGAAAAAATAATTAGCCCTAGACTAAATATTCCTCTGTTGCCACCTAACAACTCTTGAAAGTAAAACTCAAAAAGATCAAACTCTTCGCAAATAATTTAACTGCATCCAAGATTAAAACTTTTAGAATATTTATTAAAATGCCCAAATATTAAGAACTCAAAGGGGCAAAATTATAATGCCTGGTGAGTTATGTTGGATTCTCTACAAAAAAAACAGAGACACTTATATGTACTTGTATATAGCAAGAGATTTATACCAAGAGAGTATACACAGAAGTAGACGTATGTAACTTCAGTCTGATTCAATTCAAGCTTCAACTGACTCATGTAGCTATAGAAGCGAATGAATAGGAGGCAGAATGACTACACAGAGGTTGGGAGCACAGGTTGGTGGATGCAGAGGTAAATGAAACCAGGTTAGTTGAGTGAATTCATTTGGTAGACCTATGATTCCTGGGATCAGCAACACAACAGGAAATTCACAAACCAGATTCAAGTTCCAGTTCCAATGGAAGGCAAGGGACCCAAAAGAAATCTGCTCTGCTTGACAACTCTTTTATACAAAAGGTCACCATTACACTGGGACCTGATTGATGGGTTGGGCTCCAGTCCTCACCATGAGCCACCTCACTCCCCCCCAAAAAATTCAGTCAATCAAGGTGACAACAGAGTAATAGTGATGTTAGACTAGCAGACCTGTTGCCATGGAGTTCATTTTGACTCATAGTGACACCATGTATTAAAAAGTAGAACAACTCTATCTTCTTAAATTTTTTGAAGTGATCACTAAGCATTTCTTCTATAGCCCTGAAGTATTAACCATTACATTAATAATCAAGTACAAACCATTTGTGTCATTTTTTTGTGTGTGGTTAGATGCCCTCTACTTGGTTCCAACTCATTACAGCCTACTTACAACAGAGCTAACCACTGTCCAGTCCTGTGATAGCCTCACAATTGTTGTTATGTTCGAGAGCCCAACTTCTGTGCTATTCTATCTTATGCAGGGCCTTTCTTTGTTCTCTGTGTTACCAAGTAGGATGCCCCTTCTCTCGGGACTGGTAGCTCTTGATAACATGTCCAAAGGACACGAGACGAAGTCTCCCTTTCTTTGGCTCTAAGGAGGGGTCTAGCTCAGATGCGTTTGCTAGTTTGACAGCCCATGCCAGTTTCAATATTGTCAGCTATCACCATAATTTATTTATTTTTATGTGTAAGAAAGAACTTTATTTCAAGAAGAAATTATAATCAAGAAACCATCCCCCAGCCCAGTCCAACTCAAATTGCATAAGTACAATACTAGTCCATAAGTCCCTCTTAAGAATTATGTGCTGACACAGGCAATGGTGCAAAATTCAGGAAGCTCACAGGCTGCTGGGTGCAAAGTAGTGATGATACATACAAGTTTCTTCTCGTTCCTGCAGCCTCCCTCCCCCCAATTATCATGGTCCCAACTCTACCTTACAAATCCAGATGGACTGGAGAAGGTACACTAGTAGAGAGGGGAGCTGGAGGTATGGGAAAAACCAAGATGGATGAGCCTCTATGGGCCAGTGGTGAGATTGGAGCTGCTGGATGGGTGGAGAGAAGGTGGGGTAGAGAGACGGAACCAACTGCAAGGATATACACATAAACTATCACCATAATTTAAATGCATCTATTCCTCTTCAGTCTTCCTTACTCAATGTCCAACTTCCACATGCATTGAAAATTGAAAATACCATGGTAGAGTTAGCTGCCTCTCAGTACTCAAAGTAATATCCTTGATTTACAATATCCTTGATTTAAAGCAGTCTTCTGAAGCAGATTTATGTAATGCAGCACATATTTTTATTTCGTGACTGCTTTTCCTTGAGCATTGATTGAGGATCCAAATAAGATGAAACTCTTGACAACATCAAATGTTTCTTCCTGTCCCATAATGCTATCTCTTTATTCATTTTTGAGGATTTTTGTTTTCTTTACATTGAATTGTAGCCCATCTCAAAAGCTGAAATCCTTGTTCTTCATCAATATGTTTCTAAATCCTCACTTTCAGTAAGTGTCATGAGTAGTTGAGACTTTGTGTCATCTAAATATCAAAGGTTGTTAATAAACTTCCTCTAACCTTGATTGAAAGAGCCTATGGGCAAAATATTGAAAGATTCAGGAAGTATCTGAAGATGGAAAGAATCCATAGTCACTGAACCAAAAAGAACTGATTGACATACACCCTTTCAGGAGATAGCATATAAGCAGGGGCAAATGGTACTGAAGAAAAAAGTCCAGGCTGCACTGAAAGCATTAGCTAAAAACAAAGCTTTTAGGAATTGATGATATACCAATTGCAATATTTCAACAATCTGATGAAGCACTGGAAGTACTTACTCATCTTTACCAGGAAATTTGAAAGATGGCTACTTGACTAACTGACAGTAAAAGCTTCAAATTTGTACCTATTCTAAAGAAAGATAAACTAACAGGATGGTCAAATTATAGTATAGTACCATATATATCACATAAAATTTGCTGAAGATCATTGACAATGATTGAAGCAGTACATTAACAGGAAATTATTAGTGATTCAGATTCAGGCCAGATTCAGAAAAGGACATGGAACAAGGGATATCATTGTTGATATCAAATGGATCTTGACTGTAAACAGAGAATATCACAATGATGGTTAATTGTGTTTGTTGACTATGCTAAGATACTTGACTGTGTGAAAATGACCTGATACCAAGGACTCATGCAGAAAGGAAAAGTTTTGAAAATGATGACGGCAACATATGTATAAATATGCTTGACATGTGGATGGATGAATGGGTTGTGGTAAGAGCTGTAAGAGCCCCTAATAACATTATTTAAAAATATTTGACTGTGTATCATAATAAACTAAGAATAACATTGTGAAGAATGGGAATTACAGAATATTTAATTGTGCTTCTGCAGAACCTATACATTGATGAAGAGGCAGTTGTGCCAACAGAACAAGGAAATGCTGCATGCTTTGAAAGCAGGCAAGATGTGCATAGGGTTCGAGCATCTCAGCATACTTCTTCAATCTATATGCTAAACAAATCACCAGAGAGCTGGATCATATGAAGAAGAATGCAATATCAGGAGATAGAAAGACAGCTTCTTAACAGTCTATGATATGCAGATGAAACAACCTTGCCTGCTGACAGTGAGGCAGAAGTAAAGCACTTATTGATGAAGAACTAGGATGGCAGTCTCCAAACTATGGATTACAATTCAATATCAAAAATATCCAAATCCCCACAATCTGACCAATAATGTGACAACATGATAAAGGTAGAAAAGGTTGAAGTTGTCGAGGATTTTGCCTTACTTAGGTTCACAATCAATGTTCATGGAAGTGACAGTCAAGAGATCAAAAGATGAGTTGCCTTAGGGAAATCTGCTGCACAGGGGCCCTTCAGAGTATTGAAAAGTAAGGATGTTGCTTCAAGGATTACGGCATGCTTGACCCAAGCCACGGCTTTTTCAAATGCTTCATATTCATACAAAGTTGGACATTGAATAAGGAATACCAAGAAGAAACGATGCATTTGAACTGTGGTGCTGGAAAAGAATAGTGAAAGTACTATGAACTGCTGTGAATACAAACTAATCTGTGTTCAAGGAAGAACATCCTGAGTATTCCTTACAGGCAAAGATGGCAAAACCTCATCCTACATATTTGGACATATTGTTAGAAGAGACCACCCTCTGGAGAAACATCATGTTTAATAAAGTGGAAGGGAAACAAACAAACAAAAAGGATGAAGTGGACAGACATCATGGCTTTAACATTGGACTCAAAATTAGGAGCAGTGCTTTGAAGTATGGCACATGACTGAGCAGTGTTGTGCAGAAGGTCACTAGTGGCTTCTAACAACACCTAAAACAACAAAAATCTGGGTGCCATTTTCTTCATAGAATCCATAGAATTTCTAATTGAATATGTATAATAAGAGCATACAATTCAAGTAGCTATAAAAAGAACCCAAATCAAGCTTGTACTGTGGAAATAACAGTATTTGGAATGAAAACAAAGCTGATCAGAATTAGCAGCAGACCAAACATGTTAGTAAACTTAAAGACAAAATAATGAAAACTTAATGAAATACAGAGGGGGAAAACCCTGACTGAATAAACACAAGTTAACACATCACAACTACAAGAAGCCTAATATTTATGTAGCTGGAGATACTAAAGGAAAGTGGAAGAATGCTACCAATTTTGGTTCACAGCAACCCTTTACACAAAAGAACAAAACACTGGTCCGTTTGTGTCATCCTTAGAACTGATGTTTTGTTTGAGCCTGTTGTAACCACTGTGTTTGTCCATCCCCTTACAGTTTCCATCTTTTTCAACAGCTTTCTACGTTACCAAAAGTGGTATCCTTTTTCAGAGACCAGTCTCTCCTAGTAACGTGTCTAAAGTATAGTATGTGGGATTAAGTCTCAACAATCTTGCTTCTAGAGAGTTTTCTCAGTTTACTTCCTCAAAGACAGGTTTGATTGTTCTTCTAGCAGTCCATGGTATTTTAATATGCTTTACCACAATCATATTTCAATGAATGGAATCTTCTTCAGTCTTTCTGTTCATTATCTAACTTTCACATGCATCTGAGGCAATTTAAAATATCATGGGTTGGGTCCGCACACACTAGTCCTCAAAGTGAAATTCTTGCTCTTCAGCACTTTCAAGCGGTCTTGTGAAGCAGATTTACACAATGTAAGGCAGTGTTTAATTTCTTAACTGTTGATTACCTGAGCATTGATCCAAGCAAAATGAAACCCCAAGAACAGAGATTGGAAGAAAACTACATCGAGGCACATCTTAATCAAATTGCTTAAGACCAGTAATAAAGAGCGATATCTCAAAAACAGAGAAAAACAAAATGGCACATTCAGAAAAACAGAGATAAGTTTGACAGCCATCATTCTCTAATGGAACAATGCAAGTAAGGAAACAGTTGAGCTACATCTTTAAGGTATTAGTTGACCATCATTAAATGTTTATATGAAAGAATTCAAGCCAGCAACTTCAACTTCCACCATAAGAAGCTAGTAAAAAAAAAACAACAAAAAAGAAGCTAGTAAACAAAGATCAAAGTAAATCTGAAGAAAGTAGAAGGAATTGAACAGAAAATATGAATGGAAATTAATTGGGAGAAACAACAATAATAAATTTAATAAGTAAACCAAAAATAGTATTTTTAAGATTAATGAAATGAATAAAACAATAGCCAGCCTGAGTAGTAAAACGAGAAAGAAGTCACTAATTACAAACATGAAGAAGTAAGTTCTACAGATTCAAATTCCATAGATACCTAAAAAAATAAGGAGCTATTACAAATAACTTTGCTAATGGATTTTACCATATAAATGAAAACTACAGATTACTTTAAAACACAAACCATTAGAGCTCATGCAGTAAAATAATAGAAAACCCATGTATCTTATCTACTAAAGGGATTGGATTTGTAGCTTAAAAACCTTACCATGAAGACAATTTCAGGACCCACTGGTTTCACTGGTGAATTCTGCCAAAAATGTTTTGTGAAAACATTAATTTTACATAAACTCTGCCCAAAAATGAATATAGAAAATGAAGTAATTTACAACATATTCTATAAAGCCCTGATACCAAAACAAAACAAAATAGAAGGGGGAAAAATTTCCTCATGGACATAGATTCAAATGTTAACAATGTGGTAGCAAATTAATTCATGACAAAGTAGTGTCTATCCCAGGAATGACAGATTTCCTGTTTATCCCAGGAAACTTAGTTTAGCAGTTGAGCATTAATTGATGCCTTTCACCATTTTAAAAAACTGAAAAAGAAAATCTATTGAACCATCCGAATAGATGCAGAATACATAGTGAACAAAATCCAACATTCACTAGTAATATAAACTCTGTAAATTAGAAATAGGCAAGTATTTCTTCAACCTACTAGAAGGTATCTAGCTACCAAAACCCTACTTTAAGTATCATACATAACACTTTCTCTTTAAAGTCCTCTGACAATAGGAGAAAGGTTAGGCTGCCTGCTCCTGTAAACATGACAGCCTCAGGAATTTTAACAGGAGCAGATTCTTCCAGTGTCAGTATGAGTCACTGACATCAGATTTTGTATATGTGTGTGGATATAATGATAATATCAATAACAAGACAAGGATACCCATGCTCATCCTTTAGTACTACTCGACATTATACTTAAGGATATGGTGTATAAGAAGGCCCAATCTAGGGCACAATTATATAAACTGAAAGTTATATTTAACTGTCATTTCACAGATGACGTGGTTGTCTATGGTGAAAATCCATGGAAATCCCTAAAAGAGTAGCTAGTTTATTAAGATCATAGAATGTCATCCATATAATTTTAAAATGTATATAGCTTGCTCTTATATATAAAGCTTTTGCTTATACACAAAATGTATATCTATATACAAGTGAGTATCTTGAAATTAAAATCTAAAAAGCTATATAATTTTTAGTGACATCAAAAATATGGAAGAAACTCAAGATGGACCTGACAAACATGGTGTAATCTCTGTGCACAATGATCTCTGATCATTGCTGAGGGAAAGTAAAGAAAGCCCAAATAGACAAACTTGGTTCATACACCAAGCAGGAAGCTCAATGGGATTCAGATACAGTTCTCCCAATATTTATCTAAAGAACTAAAAAAATCCGGTCGGCTTTTGTGAAGAAACTTACTGAAGCAGACCCACAGTATACATGATAGTAGTTCATGGCTCTCCAAAGAGTAGAAATGGGGATTCCCCTCCTTTTTTAGTCTTAAAATACCTCCTCACCCTGCCCCCTCCCCTAGCTGATTTATGTTCCTTTCTTCAGAGCCTGGTGATTCTAACCCAAATTTTTGTCCAGGAATATAAATAGAGCACCTTTTTCATTAGAACATACCAATTATATCTTCATTTCTTTTAGATGCTGGTAAATATCAACTATTTCTTTTTGTTGTTATTATTTTTGCTGCCTGTTTGTCTGTTTTATAAGAAAACTTTTTATTCCTACAGTGGCCTCCTAGCTTTATCTAAAAAAAATAAATCATTTTATTGGAGGCTTATACAACTCTTATCACGATCAATACATACATCAATTATATGCAGAGCACATTTGCACATTTGTTGCCACCATCATTCTTGAAACATCTTCCATCTACTTAGACCTCCAGTATCAGTTCCCCATATTTCCCCTCTTTTCCCACTCCCCCTTCCCCAAGAACCCCAAATAATTTATAACTTATTATTGTTTTGTCATTTCCTACACTCTCCGATGTGTCCTTTCACTCACTTCCCTGTTGTCTGTACCCCCAAGGAGAAGGTCATATGTAGATCCCTGCAATTGGTCCCCTCTTTCTACTCCACCTTCCCTCCAACCTCCTAATATCACCACTTTCACCACTGGTCCTGAAAGGATCATCTGTCTTCAATTCCCCATGTTTCCAGCTCCAGTGTACTTCCCCTGGTCTACTTAGATTTGCAAGGCAGAATTGGGATCATGATAGTGGGTGGGAAGAATCATTTAAGAACTAGAGGAAAATTGCATATCTCATTGTTACTACACTGTACGTTGACTGGATCATCTCCCCACTGCGTCCTCTCTGTAAGGAGATGTTGCTTCACCTACAGATGGACTTTGGGTCCCCAACCTGTATTCCCCTTCATTTATAATGATATAATTTTTAGTTCTTTGATACCTGATACCCGGTTTCTTCGACACCTCGTTGTCATCGCACAGGTTTGTGTGATTCTACCATGTGGGTTTGTTGCTTCTGAACTAGATGACCGCTTGTTTATGTTCAACCCTTTAAGATGCCAAACGCTGTATCTTTTGGTAGCTGGGCACCATCAGCTTACTTTACCATATTTGCTTATGCACATTCCCCATATTTGTGCTCATATCAGGAAGGTGGGCATGCCACATTATGCCTTTTAGTTCTTTGAAGCCTGATAACTGATCCCTTTGACACTTTGTGGTCATACAAACTGGTGTGCTTCTTCCATGTGTTGTTTCTGAGCTAGATGGCTACTTGTTTATTCTCAAGCCTTTAAGTTTCTAGACGTTATATCTTTTGATAGCCGGGCACCATCAACTTTCGTCACCACCTTTGCTTATGCACACCTTTGTCTTCAGTGATCGTCTCGGGAAGGTGAGCATCGTGGAATGCCAATTTAATAGAACAAAATGTTCTTGCATTGAGGAAGTACTTGAATGGAGGTCCAGTGCCCATCTTCTGTCTTACTGCAAATGTCAACTATTTCACTGCACAATTTTTACATGAGACATTGTCAGGCTGCTTGTCTAAAACTTGCCTAGTTCTAGACTTGCTCCTGTAAACAGAAAAGCACTGGTGACTTTACACCAGAGAACTCTGGCTATAGATGTTCTTGTTTAGCAGTCTCCTTCAAATGGCATATGACATTTGTCTAAGGAGACATGCACATGGCCACAAAACACATGAAAAATAGGCCAGCATCATTAGCCCTTGTGGAGAAGCAAGTCGAATTCCCCCTAAGATGTCTAATATTACACACGTGTGAGAGAGAGAGAGAGAAAACATAAAAGTGGGCAAGTATGTGGTAAAACTAGAGCCTTGAACCATTGTTGGTGCAAAAACAAAATGATGGAAAATGCGACATTTCCTGAAAAAACTAAAACATAACTACTGTATTGCTGAACAATGCCAATCCTAGGTATTTACACCCTAAAAACTGATACCAGGAGACTCGTGCACCAATGTTTATTGCAGCACTAATTACAATAGCCAAAAGGTGGACAAAGCCTAACTGACCATCAGAAGATGAATTGATAAAATGTAGTTCACACATCTGAGGAAAACAACTTGACAAGTAAGAGAAATGAAATCTTCCTACATGTTACACGTGGATGGAGCCAGTAGATATTATGATGAGTGAAGTAAAGCAATTACAAAAGAATAAATACTGGGCTGAGCCCCGGTGGCATAGTGGTTGTGCATGGGACTGCAGTCCACCGGGTTGGAGATTCAAATCCAGCAGCAAGGCTGAGCCTCCTACTCCCACCACCAGAGGGCAGTGAGGCCCCCAAAAAAGAAAAAATACTGCATGACTTCACTTATATCATTAAAAAAAAACACCATTATATATATATAATGGTTACATATATACATATACATATACATATATACATATACATATACATATAATGGTTACAGGGCCAGGAGGAATGAAGAAGAGGGGATTTTTAATGATGGAAATACCATTATGGCTGTTGTTGGGTGTCCTCAAGTTGGCTGAGACCCTACGTACCTCCAAACGAAACACAGATCAGTCTTGTTGCATCCTCACAATCGTCCCTCTGCGTGAGCTTCCTTGTTGCTTCTACTTGTCCATTCATCTTGGCAAGGGTCTTCCTTTTTTTTGCCGCCCCCCTACTTCTCCAGGGCTGGTCTCTCCTGATGGTATGCTCAAAGTGTGTAAGACAAAGTCTTGCCATCCTTGCCCCGAAGGAACACTGGCTGCACTTCTTCCAAGATAAATTTGTCCCGTTGAAAGTCCTGTAGTATTTTTCACAGCACCATCATTGAAATACCTTGATTCTTCTTCAGACTTCCTTATTCAACGTCCAACATTCACATGCATCTAAGACAATTGAAAAATACCATGACTTGGGTTCGGCACACCTTAGCCCTCATAGTAACACCCTTGTTTTTGAATACTTTAAAAAGGTCTTGCAGCTTTAAGACAAGACCCTTATATCTTGTCCTATAGGGTCACTATGAGTCACATCAACTTGGTGACAAGGAAAATGGAGCAGATTTAGCAAGTGTAATGCGTCTTTTGTCCCCTTGGCTGCTGCTTCCAGGCGTATTAGAATGTGGATCCAAGCAAGGTGAAATCCTTGACAATATTGGTCTGTTCTCAGTTATCAGGAAGTTACCTACCGTTCCAGTTGTGGGGATTGGGGTTTGTTGTTGTTGTCGTCGTTTTGCATTGAGTTTCAATTCATACTGAAGACAGCAGTCTTTGACACACAGGGTTTCAAGTCCTGCTTGAGTAAAGTAAGCAAGGCTGAGTCATCTGCATATGACAGTTGGTTAACGAGATCTCTGTCAACTGTGATGCTGTATTTTCTTTCACTTAGTTCAGTTTTTCAAATTATTACTCGGTATACATATTGCATAAGTATGATAAAAGGATACGACCCTGATGGTCGCCTTTTTCTGATTTCGAATCATAAAATATTATCTTGTTTTGTTTGAATGACTTCATCTAGGTTTATGAAGAGCTTCTACATAAGCACAAAGGAAGCACTCCGGGAATTCACATTCCCCTCAATGTTATCCATAATTAGTTATGATGCATGCAGTAAAATTCTACTTCACAGTCAGTAAAGCACAAGTAAGCATCTTTCTGGCATTCTATGATTCAAACTTAGATACACCTGATATCAGCAGTATCCCCCATTCCACATCCTAACAACAGCATTTTGCATATGGAGTGAATTTCTACCCTCTCCTTGTGCATGTACTCCTACAACCATTGGTTTTTTTGTTTTTGTGGCTGTTGTTTTTTCTTTCTTCGTCAACAAGCATTACTCTACTTGAATGTGTTATTAGTGATAATATTTTATAATTTCAGCTTTATGTTGAATTACTTTTCTTTGGAATGGGTGCAGCACTGAATCTCTTCCAGTCAATTGGCCAGATAGTTGCTGCCCAGATAACTTGGCATAGATGAGAGAGTGCTTCCAATGCTGCATCAACTTGTCGAAATATTTCAAATGGTATTCTGTCCATTGCTGGACCTTTGTTTTTTGATAATATCTTCAGTGCAGCTTAGACCTTTTTCCTGCAATACCCTTGGTTCTTACTAATTCTGGAAATGGCTGAACACTAATCAGTTCTTTCTAGTGGAGTAGTTCTGTGTATTTCAAATAAACGGACAATATAAGATCATATCTGACCTCTTCTGGATACACAGGAAATAAGGAGAATCCATCTCCACACCAACCCCAAACCAATTGCTACAAAACAGTGGTCAGACATGCCTCTTATTGCCATCCTTTTTTATCCTATTCTGACACCAACCATTTCTCCCATAGTACTCTGCATCTCTGCTGTGTTTGAAACGTCATTTCAATAGCTACATAGAACTGATAGATGATGCTCACAATTATGGAAGTTTATTAGAGAAGTTAATAGGGTACCACAAATGATAAGGATGTGGCAGTTACATAAACTTCTGTCAACTTGCAAAGGGGTAGAGTCTAGTGTGTCAATCAGATCATAGCTAATAATACTTTTGTATGAGCATGGCCCTCTCCTGAGAATTCTGGGGACTCCTGTCTTTCTCTCTGGAAATGGGACACATTCTCTCTCTGCTTGACATTCCTGTTGACAAGCCACAGGGTACTATGCTAAGGAAGTTAGAGCCCTGGATCTGGAGAAGGCATGGGAGACCCAAACCAGTGCTGAGATACTTCCACCACCACGGGTTCTACAAGACTGCATCCACTGGCCTGTGATCTTCCTGCATCCAGCATCATTGCATGACCATATCAGTCTCAAAAGGAATTTATGGACTAGTATTGACATGGGGTAATAGCAGACTTACAGACTTGATCTGGACTGGACTGAGATGTTTTCTTAATGTACAATTGTTCTTTGATATGAAGTTCTCTCTTACACACATACGAGTGTCTATACTTTGTTTCTCTGGTCAACTCTGATAAACACAGCTGAGCAATGAAGTAAAAAGACCAAAGAAGAGCTGATACATTTGAATTATGGTATATGATTATGGCATGGGCTGCTAGAAGAACAGAGAAATCTGTCTTGGAAGTAGAGCCAGAATGCATCTTAGAAGTGAACCTAGAGACCCTCTCATACTTTGGATTTGTGATCAAGAGGAGCCAGTCCTTGAAAATAGACATCATGTGTGTTATTCTGAGTGACCTAGAGGAACAAATCCACAGAACCTCATAGATATATGGGAGAGTTTTCTAGAGTTTTTAATAAAGGGAAAATGTGCATTAAGAAAGCATCCCAACCCAGTGCTGTCCCAGCCCATAAGCCCATTAACTCATATGTCTGACACTGATCTACAAAGTCCTCCACAATCTCACAAAGCACACACAGCAGGAGGAAAGCCAAATCAGTGCAAGCTTCTCAGTCTCCATACAGCTGCTCCAGCACCTAGGGCTGCAAAGAGGGTAGGCCCATGTGGCTTCTCCTCTGGGATGTCTTGCAGGATGTGAGCCTTGCCAGATGAGGCAGAGAACTAGCTAAGGCAGCCACACATCCATCTGACCATCAGAGAACAAGAGACTAGAGAAACATTTATCTCGCCACCCTTCAATTAATCACATATGTGTTTATCAGCCAGGTTGACACAATAAACCTTGACTATCTCATCATGCTTTTAAAGTAAAGAATCAGGAAAGAGAAAGCTATGCAGTGAGTTGAATTAAGATAGTGGTTGCAACAATGGGCTCAAACATAGCAATGAATGTTAGGATAGCATCATACGGAGGGTTCCTATAAGTCAAGGCTCACTCAATCACACCTAACAACAGTAATCAAAGAAGAATCAAAGGGAGTACTTGAAGTCTGAAAAGGGAAAGGGAAAGAGCGTATGTTTTTAATTCATCCCAAATCATTCACGTCCTCTTGCCCTCACACTTTCTGTCATGTTGTCTATTCTTCTTGAAACACTCCCATATCGCTCATGTAATCCCCACTCTAAGTCATACCCTGTGCCTTCTTTAGACCTCAGTTTTGAAATATTTCCCTGAGCTTCTCCTTCCATAACTAAGAGGAATGTCTTTACTATACACAAGCTCTAAGATGATTCTTATAACTGCCTTTATGTAGCACTTAACACTATGCATTAGCCTTGTGGAAGCCTGCTTCAGTCAAAGCCTACATTTTATTTACCTGGGGGTTCCCAAGGCTAAGCATAGAGTTTCTTCTAAACGGAAAAGGCAAGTTTACATTAATGGATTCACATGGAAACCCAGTATCCTCGTCACCTCTTCAGAGTGACCACACAGTCACTTTCACTGATTTTTGGTGATACCTCCAGGAGCAGAGAGATTACCCTGAAACAGGTGAGAGACAGACGCAGTCACTGCAGGAAGGGTCTCAAGTCTTCAATCCAGTGTTCAGAGAGTGGTGGGAGGAAGATGCACAAAAACAAAAACAACTGCAATTTTGCCTGCATTGAGCCTTTTCTATATGACAGGAACTGTGATGGTAGACACTTCTGGTGGTGGAAAAGGAAGCAAATGAGTTGTAAACCCAAAATGAGAAAGACATGGTTAATGGCCTAATTATTCCCATGCCCATGCTAGTTGGGAAGAGAAGACACCGGTAATAATATAATGGTCCATTTGATCCTTCTCCCACTCACCCATCTTCACCAGGACCCTTCTCCAGATCTATGATATTTACTGATGATTTACAATTTAGAACTTTACTCAATAACCTCTAAAAGGCATAAAATTACTAAGAAGATTTCACCACAATTCCAAAAAGGAGATTGATAAACTGATTAGACTGTAGGGACTAGGGTTTTATACAGAAGTAAAGGAGGTAAATATAATCCAGGTGGGACTTTAGGTGGGGGACTGTTATGGTCAACTGGAGCATACATGCTCTCCCTAAATGAATTCAAATTCATAATAAAAGCTAAACCAAACTAAATCAAGAGAAAGAAATTGACTAAATGCTCTTGTCTGTTAAACAAATCCATTTTTTTTTCTACATACGAGGAGCCCTGGTGCTGTAATGGATTCCATGTTGGACTACTAACCACAGGGTTATCAGTTCAAATCCAAAGACTGCTTCATGAAAGGAAGATAAAGCTGTCTGTTCCCATGAAAATGTAACAGTCTCAGAGGCCCAAAGGGGCCATTCTACCTTGTCCCACAGGGTCACTCTGTGTCTGAATGACTCAATGGCAGTGTGAGTGTTTTGTAAACACTGTTCCTTAAAGACTAGGCTGAAAGTCCATTAAACACCACCACGTACTTGCAGAACATTTACCTGCTTAAGATGAAGACAACAAGAAGCAAAGGAGTGAGGCAGCCCAGCAGACAGAGCCACCTGGAGAAATCACACCCTTGGGGCAGGGCTGGTGCTAAAATATGTTCTGCCAGAATTGGAATCATGGATAGGAATGTTGCCCAGAAGCAGGTGGATGTGCACAAGACCTACAGCTCTCTCTGAGATGCTGCTTGTGGCAGAAAAGTGTGTGTGTGTGTGTGTGTGTGTGTGTGTGTGTGAGAGAGAGAGAGAGAGAGAGAGAGAGAGAGAGAATGAGAGAAAAAGGAGATGCGCGTGTACTGGGAGTTGTGGAGTTAGGAGTTTGATCTATATGACTTCTTCTTACCTCACTCACAGACCTCACACTGGCTTACAGAAACCTATGTAAGACAGGGTAGAACTCCTTTTGGGGTTCTGAGACTGTAACTGGCTATGGAAGTAGAACGCCCAGTCTTTTCCAGGCAAGCTGCTAGTGTCCTACTATGTGGATTGTAGCCCTAGGGGTGATCACTCCACCACCTTCCTTCCTTTAAATTCCCACCCATACTCCAGGGTACTGGATTTAAATACAAAGTCAATTTGTTAGGATCCTGGGAAATGTATTTTTCTGTCATCCCAAGAAAATCCAGAGAAGGACAGGTTGTGAAACAGAGAACAAATAACCAAGTCACTGAGTACCACAGATCATTTTCTTTCCGCTGCGGTCTTATCCCACCACTTAAGAGTCACCTTCAGAACACTATTGACTAACACCCTCTCTGTTCATTTTAGGGGCATGAAGGTGTTTATAACTTTAAATTAGCTGCGCTGAGGTGTGATGCCAGAGAAACGATCGCAGCGTGAGCACTGTGTTGTCTGTGCACCCAGTGGTGCCTTCTCCCAGGAGTCCTTGCACCTCTTCAGCTCAAGGCATGGGCCAACCTGACTTGAGCTCTCCCAAGATGACAAAGAAGCTGGACTACGACCTGGATTAAATAGAGAACAAAGAATATCCCTCCCCCCTTAGCCAGGCATCCCAATTTCCTCTCATTCCTGCAAGCTTTCAAGAAGGTCCTGGAACAGGTCATGCAGGTGGAAGAGAAGTCCAGCAAAAAAGTCAACAGCAAGAAATAGCCCCAGTGATGACTGCAAATCTAAAAAGAATGGAAGTGTCCCACTAATTTTTGATATCTATCACACAGCTTTTACCTGTTCATTATTTACAGGTTTTAGTCTTATTGACAGCAATTACAAAAATTTGTTTGCATGTGTACCTTCCCATGATCCGTGTCGTTTTTTCATCACCCTCTCTCTCCACCTCCATTTTCTCTGTACTGACACTAGTAACCACTAATAAACTTTGATAGCTATAAAAAAGATTAAGTTATCACATTCTCATGCTTATAGATGGGTAGATGAACAGAAAAAGACCAAAAGAGGAAAGAAGGGAGAAAGAAAGATGATAGGTTATATATACATACATAAATAGTTCACTAATAAACACCCTATTTTTTGCCAGATTGTGTTAGTCTGAGTAAACTAGAGAAACAAATTCACAGACATGCATATGAAAATACAGGTAGGTTTATATACAAAAGAAATGAAATATTGAGAAAGCATCCCAACCCAGTCCAGTACAAAGTCATAAGTCCGATATTACTCCATATGCCTGATTCCAGTCTGTAAAGTCTCCTTCCAACCTATGAAGTCACCGGGCAGTGGGTGCAGAGTTCCAGTACTGGCAGGGGTCTCCCCATGGCTCCTCGCTTCCAGGGCTCAGGGTCCATCAACAGCATACAGTGGTGGTAGAAGCAACCCAGCACTGCCAGGGGTCTCCACATGGCTTCTCCAGCTTCAGAGATCTGGCTCCATCAGTGCAAGGTCGTGTGGCTTCTCCTCTGGCTCCTTCAGCTCCTTGGACACTGCCATCATGTGTTGTCCATAATTCGTCATCTCAGAGACTGACTCCCAACAACTGGGGAAATGGGTTCTCTTCTCCACGAGGGAAATATCGCGAGATTTTCCAGAAGTCACAGGAGAAAGCCATGCACACACAGAGGCCTCTTTGGCTACTCAATGGCTATCTCCAGATTAACAGGCTAGACTCCACCCCTACATCCCAATCATGAAATTGGCATAATGAATACATGACCACCACACGGATAATCCATGTATTCACAATAATTCACAGCCATTAAAAATGTTCCTCAAATTCCCCTTAAGCAGAGCTAGGATAAAGACAAAATATTAGAGATAGCAAGCACATAATTTTTGGCCATTCTCATGAGCAATAAGTTGCCTCTCAACTTCCTGACTAAATTGTGGATATGATGACAATATGGCACATGCTTAGCACTGCTCTGCCTGTTGAGTCAGTCAACTGAGACTTACAAGTAGTCCCTTGACTCTCTTCTCACAACTGCACAGTGCAGGAGCCAAAGGCAAGTTTGGGGATTGACTGATAAACACAGCCCTCTATATAAGTTGAATACCTAGTTTGGGGTTGCTTCTTTTTTCATTTTCATTTACAATATCACTCCCTTTTAATAGTACTTGTTATATAGGTACCTTTTTAAATAAAGGTACTTATTTATAAGTACCTTTACAAATCTGGCAGTGTATAGAATAGTAAATCATAAAATTAAATATCTGCTAGTGAACATCTAAGAGTGATAATGTAAGCAAATTGTACCTTGCAACATTTTGCTCGTAAAATGTATTAATAAATTGGATGGTTCTAAGTGCAATTTGTTGTAAATGGAATATGCCATAAATCAGAATGTCCTGTACTTCAAAGGCCATTTACAAACTGGTGGGAGTGCCAATTGCTGAGTGGTCAGTGTGGAGTTTATAGACTGTTAAATAAAGCTGAAGGATTCTTATAGGAAAGTTTCTTTCTTGCAGTATTCTCACTTAGTAACTTCAGGTTATATGTATAAGTTACGCACTAAACACAGAAAGGGTTGCAAATGAAAGGATGAGAGCCAGGGGTCAGTGTCACCATGGAGTTATGATAGAGGTGGGTCTCTCTCATCAACAGGAGGGAAGAATACACCTGAGTCCTACTTAAAATTAAGCAACAAACCCTAGGTCATTAAGTCCATTAGTCCTTATACCAACCCTGGAGGAAAGAAAAGAACTCTAACCTAGGGTTTCAAGGTTGCAACGACTTACAAAAGCAGAATGCCATACCTCTCCTGTATAGGAGCTAGTCGATTTAGAGCAATGACTTTTAGCAGATGAGCGCTTTAACCACTGCACCACCACACCTCCTGAGACCTACCTACCCACCACTGGCCTGTGTCTTAGCCCTGATAAGTGTGTCCATTTAGTAAAAGTTCTTCTCCTGACACTAGGGATGGAGACTATAACTTGCAAAAACTTGGGCTATGTCGGCTTATGGACATACCATCTAGAGAAATGAGACTTGGACAATGAGAACCAAAATACTAAATAACTTGTGTTGGGTTAAAAAGTAAATTGGTGCTCGGTCAAGAGGCACCTAAAGGGATATGTTGACTCAGTGTAATACTGTGTCTTGAATGGGATTGTTAGAAAAAGGAACAGCAAATGTAGAGATACATCACTAAAACCTAAAGAAATTGGGGAAAAAGTATGGGCTTCACTTGACCATCATGAATCAATGCTAACATATTCATTTGATGCTTGGTAAAGGAAAGAGTAAGTGGGAAGGGGGAAGAACAAATGATATTGAGTTAAAAAAAAAAGTGGCTTCAACAATGGGGCTCAAACATAATGATTGTGAGGAAGATATTTTGCTCTGTCCTAGGGTCTTCTGAGTCAGATCCAACTAAGTGGTGCCTGCCAAGAATTAATGAGATGTAACAAATGTACCATGTAACTTCTAATACAGGTACCATGATGGTATAGACGGCAGCTAACTGTAAGGTCAGCGGTTCGTAACCACTCTCTGCTCCATAGGAGAAAGACGAGGCTTTCCACCGCCACACAGAGTTACAGCCTTGGAAACCCACATGGGTAGTCCTAACCTGACGTAGGGTTGCTTCCACTCAGAAGCAACTTAACAGCAGTGCTGTGTTTCTCTGGTAAAGTTCATGAAAGGGGCAATGCAGGGCTAGTATATGGGGACTTTCCATACCAGTACACAGGTTTCTGCAAATCCAAAGCCAGTCTTAAAAAAAAAAGTTTGTTGGTTGTTTGTTCATTTAAGTGACATAAAGACTAATCTAGGGATAAATACAAGGACTGACTAATCTGGGGATAAAATCCCAGACCTCCCTGCTTTCCTCAGAGTCAGAACTTTTTAAGCTATGCCTGCATTTGGCAAACAGATAAAGCATAACTGATTAAGAGATATAAGGGGGAGGTGAAGTAGGAAGGGAGAACTCATCATATGGATCTACATATAACTTCCTCCCTGGGGAATGAACAACAGAAAAGTAGGTGAAGGGAAACATCAGACAATGTAAGACATGACAAAGTAGTAATAGTCTCTAAATTATCAAAAAAATTCTCTAAATTATCAAGGGCTTGTAGGGAGGGCTCAGGGAAAGAAGGGAACAATGAGGAACTGGTACCAAGGGCTCCAATAGAAAGGAAATGTTTTGAGAATGATGGTCGCAACAAATGCACAAGTGTGCTTGACACAATGGATGCATGTATGGATTGCGGTCTGAGTTGTATGAGTCGCCAATAAAATGATTTTAAAAAGAAAAAAAAACAAGCAAAAGCAACAAAAATAATATTACAATGGAAATTAATTTTATTCAATACAGTTATCAAGGTATTAGAATTGTACAGAAAAGGAATCATTTTAAAAGTCATTCATTGAAATCATTAAAAAATATGACGTAATCTGGATGCTTTCATGGATTATGTACAAGAGCTGGTGATAAATCTATTATAATTTTCAAGCATTTTAAATGATTATGAAAATGTGCTTTCAGTTTTACTAACGCAAAAATCATAACTACAGTTAATGCGGTGTCTTGTCAACAGCCCTAATTTAAAGAAAAGGTAATTTTGTGGTAAACTTGGTGATTAACAAGTTATCATTTTTCCCCAACCGTGCTCTTAGCCCACACCCATCCCTTTCCCCATACTCTACCCACAGACCAGGAATAAAGTAAGGCTCTCTCAGTCTAAAGGTACTTGTACTTGCAGACTCTTTAAAGAACCATTGATGTTCTAAGAAATAATAGTTTTAAAAAAGAAAGAAATGGGCTGAGCCCCGGTGGTGTAGTGGTTGTGCGCGGGACTGTGGCCCACTGGATGGAGGTTCAATTCCCACTCACAGGAGCAAAGGCTGGGCCTTCTACTCCCACCACGAGGGCAGTGATGCCTGAAAAAAAAATAAACAATAATTTTCCCAATCATAGACTTGTGTCTCTCAAGGGACACTGACAGAAACATTTGAGAAAAGCCTAGACTATAGTTTTTGTTGCTTTACACAGTTTTTGCCAAGAGATATCATTGAGTCCATTTTGAATCGTGACTAGCCCCTGTGAGTCAGAGTAGAATTGGGCTCCACAGAATTTTCTATGACTGGTATTTTAGAACTGGAACCCTGGTCTTTCTTCCAAACGCCTCTCAGTGGACCTGAAGCTCCAATCTGTTCATTAGTAGCGGAGCATGTTAACAAGTTGCATCCCCCAGAGACTCACCTGAGCCCTACGTACCTCCTTCCTGGTCAGTTGGTCTTGGTCTCCTCACTAAACCATTAGCCGTGAATCCAAGGGGTCATTGCGATCATGGTTGTTGCTTTTATTCATAACATGAATCAAACCTTTCTCCCGTTTCAGTACATTTTCTTCCTGCCCTAACTCCCTGGATTACAAGTTCCACATGATTAGTGAGGGGCTTAATGTAGCAACACTTTCCCAAATATCTCCAAAAATTCCCCACAGCTCCCTCTGAGAAATAGTGGAAAATAACCCATAACTAAGTCATGCATCTCCAGAACTCACTTGTACAAACACCATTAACCTGTGCTTGGTTTGCACCTTCTCTGCCACTAACGCTTAAATGTCCCCCTGAGATGTGGCTTTCCAAATGTTTCTCTACTGCTACCTCCTCTTATCCAATGAACGGGAGAGAGAGATCACATGGTATAGTAGGATAAGCTATATCATCCAATAAACGCATAGCACCCTGCTCAGAAAAGGCCACTGACCAGCAATTGGCAGTGCTAAGTCAAATTTTGTAGGTAAACACTTAGAAGCATTCCCTCAAGGGCTCTCTGCGTCTTTACACAAACTTACCTGATGACGGTATCTGTCAGTACCTCCCTCCCAGTAGAGCAATGTTGGCACCACAAATCAGAGCTCCTATTTACTGGGAACGGAGCCTGGCACGGGTTCAACCACAAGTAATCTGAAAACACTGACCTGCCTAAAGCAATCTTCCTTCTGAGACTCTGATCTGGATGTTGCCAAACTTGGAGACATCTCAAATAATGTGTTTTGTTTCTGAAAGCGCAATTAATCTGCAATGATTAAAGTCTGACAAGATGTCCTCCAGCCATGCTTTATTTTGTTTTATTGTAAGCAACTTTGCCTAAGCAGTTTAATATAAAATCTGATAGAGGCAAAATGAATTCATGGGAGCGAGTTGACTGGAAAATGTTTGAATTTGACCAGATACTTCCAGTTAATTACGAATTCCTGGTAATGCTGTCATGTTAAAATGCAAGTGATTTATATGAGAAGAGCTTGTTTGATTTTTTTTTCCCCCTACTAAAGCAGAAAGTTGCCCGAACTTGCTGAGTATCAGTGTACTTAGAAAAATTTGCCATGGAGTTACCTACATCATGAAATATGAAAATAATGCCTTGAGCAGATTTTTGTAAACTTTTCTGTGATCTGGGGGTCATGGTAGAGTTGAATTTTTAATATATAAGATGAAGGAACTCGGCTCCCCAATATCTGTGAGATTATCTTTCTCCATTCTAAGACTCTTCTCTGTGGGCTCAGAGCAGGGTGCTGCTTGGGACAGAGACTGCAGAGAGACAGAAGGCATGGTGGGAGGCCAAGGGAAGCTTGGGCGTTGACTGACTGTAGACATCTCCTGCAGACTAAACACCTTGAGCTTGGGGACCCTGATCAAAGGTCCTCTGCAGCCAGTGTGAATATTTGATACTCATTAGCTTGCTCTTATTTCTGAGGGGAAAGCATGCTGTTAATAACCAAATTCTTTCTTTGAGCAGCACTACATGATTCACAATTATCTTAGAGCTGTGAACTTTTGTCCTTCTTATTTAAGCAAGGAAATTGTTGTGAGACCCTCATAGATTAGCCCACTTCAAAATTTAGCAGGGTAAGATCATTAAAAATATCACTAGGCTCTAACATGACTTTCATTTCATTTGGCAGAAAAACAGTGAAATGTTCTAATATCCAAGAAAAGAGGTTAGAAAGACCATAACCTAAGAACAAAGAACAGTACTTCATTAAGTTTACTTTTATGAAAAAACTCACTATCCTTTTTGGCTTGGGCTGCTTTTGTTCATTGGTTCCTTAAGTTAACCACTGTGCCACCAACATTAGTGAATGATTGCTTTGGAGTGCAATTCCACTGGCTGAAAAGGAGCACAGTAGGAAGAAGGAGGGAGGCCCATTTTAGAACAATGAGAAACTTTGGTGATAACACTCCCCATCGGTCTGGATAAAACTTGGATGGCACTGTTCCACACTTTGATGCTTTTCATCCCATCCCCCAATCTCCTTCACAGTATCCAAACCTGCATCCCTCTCCCAGAGTCTCCACGCCTCCTCTGGTTTCTCTGCACCTTGGTAATCTTTTCCACACTTAATCCTGATCTGGTGTCTCCTTCATTAAGAAACTGGACTTTCCTACAGACTATCTCATTCATTAGCGCCTTAGGCCTTCCCTGGGAGAGTTCAAGAACAGGGATAGTGCACACAGGAGAAGGTCATACACTCTTCAGTATAGAGGAGGACTGCAGGTCTGAATGTTGGCTTCTGGACTAAACCGCCCATTGTGTCACTAGGCTTCCCATAAAGGAGCAATTTCTCAACACAAAGCATTCTTTGTGGGAGTGAGTATGTATCCAGGTTTTAAGCGGAGCTACCAACTGGCTTGAAATACTTCCGTAATTTCCATCTTAAACCAAGACTTGGTGTGAGGAGCATAAGCAACCAAATGTGTTGACCACGGTCCTTTGTCCAGAGTAGGGAAGGGTCTCTGATACCCTCCATGAGGATCTGAACATTTACAGGTGCAGGAATGTGGGAGGGCTTTTGGAGAACAACATTGCTGGCAACTCTGTGGTAAACAGCACGTAGTCAAATGTGGCCTGGACAGGGCAGCAGTTCTGGTGATAGGTAATGCATGTGGTGTCCTTATATATGACAACAATTTTGAATCTGTTGGAAGTCCTGTTCTTTTTTTTTTCTAAATACCCTGGTAAATTTTTCATTGGTAATTTTTAGGTCATTTTACCATTTCGTTAAGCTATGGCTTTCAAGTTTTCAGCAGTGACTACTTTCTTTGAGTAACTTCTTACTAAGCCCTGGTGGCAGGGTGGGCTATCCACTGGCCGGCTATCCACGAGGTCGTCAGTTTGAAACTACCAAACGACCAGCTGCATGAGGAAGATGAGCCTTTCTACTCGTGTCTTGGGAAACTGACAGGAGCAGTACTAGCCTGCCCTATGGGTCAACAGGAGGAAAAATTGATTTGTTGGCAGTGAGTTTGAGAAAGGCTAACCTATCACAGTCATGACATGACTGAAGGACGGTCTCAATGGACACTTAATGTTTACCACTGGTTCTCCCTTTTCTCTTTTCACTCCTCTCAGAACGGACCTCTCCAAGAATACTTGAGTTTTCCTGAGCACAGTATTAACGCTTCCACTTTGACTGTTTTATGATGTATAAAATAGTCTTCCACATAGAAGTCCTCTCAGTGAAGTCTGAAGAGCAGAAAAAGGGCCCAGCCAATGGACTTAGGGCCCTGATGCCCTGGTTTCTCTCAAAGGAGCTGCTTTATTTTTATCACCCATTTAGTTTATAATTCCTCATAAGACTACCTGGGGTGGGGATAATATGTTCTATACCCCCCCCCCCAAAAAAAAAAAAGTTCTAAAGCTCTTGCTCCAGGACACTGGTACAGAAAGGATCTTGATTTAGATTATTGTGTACCCAAAAAGACATGTTGGGGTTCTTAGCTGCTCACTGCCATTGAGTTAATTCTACCTCATAGTGACCCTATAAGACAAGGTAGAACTACTTGTGTGGGTTTCTGAGACTGTAACTCTTTTCAAGAGTAGAAAGTCAAGTCTGTCATCCAAGAAGTGGTTTGCGGCTTCCAGCAAATGACCTTGTGTTTAGCAGATCAAAATGTCACCTACAACTCTACTGGTGCCGTTCTCCTCACAGCTAGTACCTGCAGATATGACCTTATTTAGACATAAGGCTCATTGAAGATGTGATCACACTGGCTTAGGAAGCATCCTAAAATCTAATTATTCGTGTCCTCATAAGGATAGGGAGATTTAGAGATAGAAGAGACAGATATGTAAGAATACCATGTGAAGACAAAGGCAGAGATTGGGATGATGCATCTACAAGCCTAGGAATGTCAAGTATTCCCAATAATCACAAAAAGCTAAGAAAGAGGCTTCTTCTCTTCTTGCTCTTTCCTGGAGCTTTAAGAGAAATGTGGCTTACTGACAGCTCGATTCCAGACTATTGGTCTCTAAAAAAATGAGAGAATAAATTTCTGTTTTAGGACCCCTAGTTTGTGGGAGGAACGAATATAGACCTTTTATAACAGGTAATCATTTTCCCCCTTCCCTTGTGGCCATGTCTATATGTATATGGAACAGAAGGATGATAGCAGTCATCATAGATCTCTACAGCTCAGTCATTTGATTTATCCCAGTGTAACCCAACTGAAATGACAAGGAGCTTATGCCTGGTCCTAGGTAGAGAGATTGGAATCAGGTTCCTCACTAAGAGCTCTGGCTGCAGGTCCTCTGCTCCTGCTATTCCTCTTTCTGGAAATGTCTTCTCCCGGACACCTGCCTAACTATCTCTCTTCTTCTCTCAGATCTCTGGCCAATATTAGCTTAGCATGAAGATCCCCTTGATGACACTATCTACAACAGCAACCTGCTTATGTCCTGTGCCCAACCACAGTCCCTAGCCACCTTACTTTGTTTTGTTTTTCTCCATAGTATTTATCACATCTGACATGCTGTTGCCATGTACCGTGTGAGTCAGTTGTGACTCACAGCAGTCCTGTGTACAACAGAATAAAGCAGTCTTGCACCACCCAGCACTGCAATCAGTGTGTCAATACATCTCATACGGCTTTTCTTTTTTTTTGTATTTACCCTCTACTTTTCCAAATATGACCCTCTACATTTCCCTCTACACAGACTGGACCTTCCTAATAACATGTCCAGATATGCTTATGAAGAAATCTTGTCACCCTCTACTTATTAGAAATCAGATTTGTTTTTTGTTCTGGAAACATACTGACTATTCAATATACTTCACTAATGCCATGATTCAATGACATCCATTCTTCTTCAGTATTCTCTATTCATGGTCCATCTTTCAGGTCTGTATGAGGCAATTGAAAATTGGACAGGCATATCCCTAAAGTGACTTTAGGCTTTTTAACACTTTAAAGAGCACTTTTGCTGCAGATTTTCCTAATGCAATATGTCATTTGATTCCTTGACTGTTGGTTCCCATTGGAACATCTGGCATAATGAATATTTATTTATTGACTCCCTCCCTCCACAAAAATGAAAGATCAACAAAGACCAGGAGTTATTTTCAGAACTATTTTTCTTGTGCTTAGAATAGCATTTGACATAAACAAAGCACTTAAATATCTGTTAAATGGTAAATGAATGAAAGAACTGTATCAGAGAATATTTTTCAAGCAGAATTGATTTGTTCAGGAATGCATCACTATAGCAAAGGAGAAGAGGATAAGCTTAGAGATTCGGAGCTGGGCCAAAGACAGAATGGAGAGGGGTTCTTGCTGTAACTAATGAGTTAGCCTAAATCCAATTTTCCTTCACAAACCTAGCAACCATTCTCCCATAAATTAGGGATCAAACCTGATTTCAAATATTCTATTGGATTTTCTGATAAGTAATCTCAATTATTTTCACATTGTATCACCAGTGAAACTAAGTTCAAAAAATAAAGAGCCACTATATCCTTTGGCAAGGATATCTGGTGGCCCTGTGGAATAGACTTTAGACTACTGACAGTTCAAATCACCAGTTGCTCCTGGGATAAACTGAGGCTGTTGGTTTCCCTAAAGACTTACAGTCTCAAAAATCCTATATAGGTTTTTCAAGGGTTTATGCCTGTGTTAGCCTGGGTTGACTAGAGAAAAAAATCCAGAGACATTCATGTATGTATAAGAAAGAGCTTTATATCAAAGAGCAGTTATATTTGAAGTTCAGATCAAGTCTATAAGTCCAACATTAGCCCCTATGTCTGATATTTGCCCATAAATTCCTCTATAGACTCATGCAGCACATCCAATGATGCCAAATGCAGGAAGATCACAGGCCAGTGGGGGGAAGGTCATGTGGTTCCAATGGCAGCGAATGCATCTCCAGGGAACTGGCTGTCATTGGTGTAGGACCACGTGGCTTGTCAACAGGAGAGTGTAGGGAGGAGAAGGGATTTCCAGAGTCCTCATGAGAAGGTCACGCCCACAAGAAGAGATCATCAGGCTGCAACCTCATGGACAGGCTAGACTCTGCCCCTTCATTCTTATATCAAGTTGACACGAAACTATGTAACTACCACAATGCCCAGATGCATAGTTATAAATTCCAGGCCTACAAATATATATAGCAACATTTGTATATAGATTGTATTTGTATTTAAAAGATGCAGGGCATCTTACATACTTTTATTTCTTTTCATTCTCTAGCCACAGTGAAGTTGCTTTGATTGCCCACAGAACCAACTAAAGGCCTCTCCTCTGAAACCCCCTAAAGGTAAACTACTTCAACCAGTCATCCAAAGGAAGTGACCCTTGAAACTGGACTAATCTATATTTTTTATCCTAGAAGTGTTCCAGGATTTAATTTTGTATCATACGGATCTCTACTTCCAATTTAAGAAAATCGAGGAAGTGAGTATTCTACGTTATAGCCTGAGGGACAAAGAACTTTCAGTTAATCAACCATGTGAGAGGGGAACTTCCTAGGTTTGTTTTTTTTTGGGGGGGGTGGGGTGGGCATCACTGCTCTCCGGTGGTGGGAGTAGGAGGCTCAGCCCCACTGCTGGAATTGAACCTCCATCCCAGTGGGCCGCAGTTCCGCGCACAACAACTATGCCACCGGGGCTCAGCCCCTTCCTAGATTTTTAAGCACAATTTTCAACAACATTCTCTATTTCTTTAAATCCCTCTTTCATGATACTTGGCTTTATTTTTCCAGGAATGAATAAAATGACTGAAATCAAAAAGAGATCAGGAGGGGTCTCTCAGATTTGTTTTATCTAGTTTTCTCTTGCTTTAAAGGAAGGACAGAAGGAAGGGGGATGATTAAAAATCAAGGGAAGGATTTCTTCAAGGGCAACAGTGTCAGTGTCATCTTATCTTTGTCTAGAGCCTGGTATATGATTAAACACAATCTTGGTTTGCTGAACTGAAGATGTCATCTCCCATATAGGAGACAAAGTCATTTAGATGCTATTTGCACTTGGAGATTCGACAGCCCAAAGGGCCTTTAGTTAGGGTTGGGCTACTCACCAGAAGTAGGCCAAGTGATCTGTGAGAGAAAGATGTGAAAATCAAATTTCATAACAGGTTCATAAATTCTGTTGAACAAATCTACTCTGTTCTGGCGGCTCATTATGATTTGGAATCAGCATGATGGCAGTCAGATTTTCATCTGGGTTTATTTCCATGGTTGGCGCAGGCTTCCTTCTCCCTAAGATTCTTAAGAACATTAAAATGTTTCTGTCAGCGGTTATTTGGAAGAAAGTCAAGTAACGACCAGTCTCAGCTCAGGTTTGCAGCAGTGCTCTCTTTTTCTCTGTTTGGCTCTCCGTTCCGTCTCTGTATTTCAATCACACTTTATCACTTACCAATGCCGGAATCAATTCCGTCAAGATCATTCTGTTGTATGTTGGTGGAAATCATCCAAATGTCTGTTTCTCACATAGAATCAGAGTTCTTAAATGTGGAGTTGATCTCTTGAATATCTAAGAGAATCCAGTGAGAGCAAACTTTGTGTATTTGGGGCAGTTTCATAGCAATCTTCACCTGCATGTATGTATGTATGTATTTAGATAGTTGCTAAGACACCCTTCTCTCCTCTCCTCCCTTCCACTCTGCAGCAGAGGGAGTGGCTCCAGTGTAATTACACTTTCTCCTCAGTTAGTCTTATGGTCACTATAGAAACCATTCCCATTGGGTTTTTTAAACCTACCTTTCTTTTTTGGCTGACAAAACTTCTGAATCCTGTTGACGTCACCAGGATAATTCTAAATCATAAAATTCTAGAACTAAAGTGGACTATAGAATTATTAAGTTCTTAGGGTTAAAGTTAGGGGCGGGGGGAGGCAAAAGAATACAAAGTATAATTAAAAGAATTATTAAGTTCTAGTCTTTTTATGCCACCTAGTATTCATTTGTTCACTTGTTCAGGAAATATATATTCATAAGCTACTGTGGGTCAGGCCATATATGGAAGTTACATTATTTAATTTTTAAAAAAAACCCTCACTGCCATTGAGTCCATTCTGACTCCCCGTGGCCCAACAAGACAGGATGGAACTGTCCTGTGAGCTTCTGAGAGGAAACCCTTCTGAGAGCAGAAAGCCTCATCTGTCTCCTGAAGAGCAGCTTTGAATACAAAGTAGCACATAAAAATTGTTACATTGTGTGATTTGTTCCCGCCTTCATAGGGGAGACCCAGGTTCAATTCCCAGCCAATGCACCAATGCATGACTCTCTCTTCCACCAGGTTTCTTTAATACAAAGTAGCACATAAAAATTGTTACATTGTGTGATTCATTCCCGCCTTCCTTAGGGGAGACCCAGGTTCAATTCCCAGCCAACGCATGGCAATCCAATGGACCCAATCACCTATCGAACTAAAGACTTCATAGTCGTTATGATGCTGGACTGTTTCAGCAGATATTTGAGACTCAGACGTACTAGGAAGTAAGACCTTGCCGCCTACTTCCAATAAAGCAGCCAAGGCAAATTTCATGGCCGGATGCTCCAGCTCATGGACTCACCATGATTGGGGACCAACTCAAGGACAGTTACCACAGACAGTGTGACTCGAATGTGGGGAAGTTCAGAAGAAAGAGGTCTCTCTACCAGGAGCGTAGTGGCCGGGAAGAGCAGACATTGAAAAGAAGGCCCAGAGAGGTCTGATGAGGCCCCATGAGGTGCTTGCTCTTGTCTTGTGTCTAGGTACTACTTTATCACAGTTTGAGAGATGAGGAAACCGAGGCCCAGACTGATTATGCAAGTAGCCTCAAGGGAAGAAATCAAGTAAATGAAAGCGTCAGCCCTCAAGGCCCGTGTCATCTTTCTTGACCTCTGTGCATCTTGCCCTTCTGACTTGCTCAGATTTACCCAGCTACCACGGATGGACAGAGCCTGGACTTGAGTCGAGGTGTTCTGATTCCTGACCTGGCATTAAATTCTAACTCCTAAGACCCCAGAGTAAGTGTCTATTTTTTCTGAGTGGTCTTTCAGGAGCTGATCATTCTCAAAGTGGCTTCTTTTTAAAAAGGTAGGACATTCACTGGAATAGCAACTTCAAGGTCCTTGTTTGGAAGTGCCAAGACTTCGGGCAGGGGAATATGACAAATATAAGACTGAACCTCCATTAAACAAAAATGTACTGTGAGCAAAGTCCTAGTGTGTTTGGGTGAATAGTGACTTTCTACCACATGCAAAGTATAATAATAATCAGGTTTTCAAAATACTCAGCCAGACTCTGCTGGTCTTTCTAAGATAGAAATGCCAGGACAGATAAAAGACTGTGTTCAGGTTTTATTTTAATCTTTGCCTCCCTGCTTGTGGTCTTCAAGTCCCTAGTATTGAAAGCAAATGACATTTCTTTCCCCTCCTTCCCAGAGCAGGAATTTGTATTTTAATTTTGGAACACTTAGCGGGGTTGGCAGGGGGGTGGGGTTTGAACTAAATGAAATGCTTTATTTACCTTTGTGAGACATTTTTTTCTACTTTCCAGGAATAAAGCCTATTGCTTACTGAGTCGTAGACTAAATACCAGGAGTCCCAAGGCAGAACTGGTCACTGAAGCTGCAGCTCCATGTGCTGGCCTTCACCTCCAGGAAAGGAGACCAGCTTTCAAGGGGCTCTAGCATGGAATGGATTTGTTATCAAAGAACCTGGGTTAGTTTGCCGGGAAGTAAATGTCTAATCAGAAGCTTTATCCATCAACAAGAAGGAGCTATGTTTATTAAAAATATGCTGAGAGCACTGCTTTTGTAGAGAAAGTCTGTTTATGTTTTTGCCATCCTACTCACAAGGCTAAAGGCCTCTGTGGTAGTTACATAACCTGGTGTCAATTTGAGAATTCAGAGTGAAGGGATGGAGTCTAGCCTGTCCATCAGATTACAGCCAGTGAGGCCACTCTGTGCACATGGGCTTCTCCTGAGGATTCTGGGAACTCCAGTATTCCTCCTTGGAGGCAGGAAACACTCTCTCTCTCTCTCTCTCTCTCTCTCTCTCTCTCTCTCTCTCTCTCTCTCATCTCATTGCCTGAGACTAATGTCAGACTTATGGACTTGATCTCGACTGAGATGAGATGTTTACTTAATGTACAATTACTCTTTGATATAAAACTATCGCGTACACACTTATGTATGTAAGTCCATGAATTTGTTTCTCTAGTCTACCCAAATTTGCACAGCTTCTTACCTAGAGAATTAGTTCTGGCATCATAGGACTGGTGTAGGCCCTGGTGTAGTTGCACTTAGGGCCACTAACACCTAAAACAGCAGCTCAAAATCACTGGCTTCTCTAAGATATGGTTCCCACAGGAAGGAACCCACAGGGTGGAACTGATTGGATGGTACTAAGTCAAACTATGAAAATATGATAACATTACTACCACCAGCGTATCATTTTCCCCATTTATGGACCCATCCTGGATTCTGCATCCCAGGAAGTGTAACCATACAGCCTAACTGGACACTCAGAAAATTCAAATGGCACTATTTATAATGCCGCCTGGATAGTGGGCAAAAAGAAGACTGAACTGGGCAAACAAATGCAAATTTTAATCATTGGCAAAATTGTTTTTTCAAGCAAAAAGTAGTAAGTCAGCATGGTGCCTGTGTTAGTCCGAGTAGACTAGAGGAACAAATTTCATAGGCACGCATATGGATATAAGAAAAAGATTAATATACAAAAGAAATGGGACACTGAGAAAGCATCCCAACCCAGTCCAGTTCAAAGTCATAAGTCTAATATTAGCCCATATGTCTGATACCAGTCTATAATGTCTCCTTCTGATTCACAAAGTCACAGGTCAGAGGGTGCAGAATCTCGGCACTGGCAGGGGTCTCCCCATGGCTCCTCACTTCCAGGGCTCAGGGTTCATCAACAGCATCCAGTGGTGGCAGAAGCAACTAATCGCTGGCAGCCGTCTCTACGTGGCCTCTCCAGCTTCAGAGGTCTGGCTCCATCAGGGACAAGCCGTGTGGCTTCTCCAGCTCCTCTGACACTGCCATCTTGTCCTGTCCGTGATTCATCATCTCTGAGACTAACTCCCAACATCTGGGGAAGATAACTTTTCATCTTCACGAGGGAAATATCTCGAGATTTCCCAGGAGTCTCAGGAGAAAGCCATGCCCACATAGAGGCCTCCTTGGCTACTTAATGGCTATCTTCAGATTAACAGGCTAGACTCCACCCCTACATCTCAATCATAAAATTAACATAAGCACATGACTGCCACAGTGCCTGCAAACAAAGCATGATAGTAGGAACTGGGTGTGGCCTCATTGGCTGCTCAATGAAACTAACATAAGCATAATGACTGCCACACCGGGTAAATCAGTAACAAGTCAGAAAGAGGAAGTTAGAGACCTGGAACACTGTCCAACATAAAACTTTATGATTGGAAGAGACAGTGTAATCATTTGGTCTAATCAATTGAAGCACTGAAGTTGGATTGGGGAGATACCATAAATCTTTACAAATATGAAATCACATCTAGGTCTCCTGAGTCTACTGTGTCAGTCTCATAATTAGAAACTGGGACCCACTGTTAACTGAGTAGATAGGATCCCAATTGGAGGAATGTCAGGAGACCGTCACTTCTCCTCGCATGAAATGTGCTCTTCATTTTTGACCACCTGAGACTCTATGGACACTGCTAGACACTAATTTTAAAAACTCTAAAAGGAATATTGCTGAGTAACAGCACTAACTATTTGAACAATGCCCTTGGAATGAGTACCACTGGTTTCATTAGTTATCATGTTTATTAAAGCTTTGCTTATCTGAAAAGAGAACAATAAATAGCCATTTACTCTCACTTAACAAAACACAAGTCTAAGGATCATAACACTGGCAGATCAGTTTTAATGGAACAAAGAAAGCCATCTATGGAAAATGAGACTGTGAAGAACAGGCTAATGCAGTAGCTTCAATAAAATTCCTGAGATAGACGGAATAGGTCATGCAAAAGCATGGATATTGGAAAGGTGGGAGTTAGGATGGCTACAAAGAATATTGGGAGAGAAGAGGAAGATTCAGAAGACAAATTGTGCATGCTGTCTACTCTAGCAGAGAGAGACATTAAGGTTAATTAGGAGCATGTGCTCACACGTGGAGCAGGTGTGGTGTGCCCAGAACCAAAGAGTTTTTTCTTTGCCTTTGATTATGAATCAAAGACAAGGAATTAATTATACGCTGGAAGGCAGGTTCCACTCCTTGTCTCTCTCCAACTAGTTTAGCATTTTCCCTCAAGTCAAAGGTAGTTGGCAGGCAAAAGAAGGTAAATTAATTCCAAATATAGAATTCTTTTTTTCCTATCATTCATGAATAGTACATTCTGCTTTATACAATGAGCCCAAGAGAATTGAAATGGATGCCTTTTGCAAATTTAAAAGGGAAACATAATGAAACTCTAACATTATCTGAAATGGAATAGCTATTCTTTATGAAGTGTCCATTAATCTAAGATAGCATCCTTGTTGCATGAAGCCAAGGTTTAGATGAAGATTGGAACATTGAATCCATCATTCAATTTTTTAGTCACACTCTAGTTTATGGTATCTATAATTTCTATTGCATATTTGGAGATTTATGGGTGATACCCCCCCATTTTCACAAAGATGTGGAATGCCAGAGAAGACTGAAAACTCTGAAATGACATCCTAAACTGCTTCTCAAATATTTTACATTAGATCTTCCAGAGTACCACTTAAGAGATTGATTTTTATTGGTCAGTATCCACAAAGCATGCATTAAGTATTAATTGGATGTACTTGGTCTGAACCTAGCTATATACTTTGCATGCATACCCTTAGAAGGCAGAAGTTCAATGCTTCTCAAGTGTTTTATTACAACTACAGAAATTCATGTTGCCTCGTGATCCAGTACAGGGACACATATGAGCATGCAACTAAAGTAATAATTCACAGAATATTACCTTTACTATGTATGATATACTCTAATTTAGTCTGTTTTATTTTAATGGTGGTCTTAACCTGTGAAAGTTACTTCTTGACCACCTAGTGTGTCATGACCCACATCGTAGTTAAAATACATTGTGTTTGAAACATAACAACATAGCAGGCTATAAATTAGAGATCTTAAGGGCTGAGCCCCGGTGGCATAGTGGTTGAGTGCGGGATTGCGACTCACTGGCTTGGAGGTTCAAATCCAGCAGCAACTCTCCAGGAGCAAGGCTGGGTCTCCCACTTCCTCCACAGGGCAGTGATGCCCCCCGCCCCCCAAAAATTAGAGATCTTGGATAAAGTTTGTGCTTCAATATGTGCTTTCCATGAGGCAGTCTGCAAATACCTTTTTGCATATAGTTATCTATGATGACAATTGGAGGGGGGAGTAATATACAAGGAGTGCCAAAACTAAGGTCACTCAATCTATTCAATGGAGGGAGTCAATTCAATTACTTTAAAATTGGAGAACTGACGTTTACATGAAAGGATTGTTCAACTAGGTCAAGATGGTCAGTCTTATAAAGCTTTGTCTGTTATATGCTCTGGAATTAAGAAAATGCCTGGGAACACTCTGAATCATTTTTGAAAGAAGCAAAAAAAAAAAAAAGTTGAAATTCATGGTAAACATTTTATTATGATTGAGATTCAAAAAATAAAATCTTTGGTCACTGAAAAAATTAACAATTTCCTTGACTTGTTCATAAGTTATTAGTAGAGTTAGATTTGATGACTTTGATCCGCATTTGGAAAACATATTTTTTTGCAGTTGAGATATCTGATAAAGAAGAGAGGATATGACAGAATTAAAATTTGAATTTTGGTCCTCTTCTTTAAAAAATGGATTAAGCAAAATATTCTTTATCTCAGTTTTTAATATTAGGCCCAATGTAGATTCAATAGTGGTTTGCATTATGAAATATGCATAGGCATTGAGCGCAGAAATACGTTTTTCGTGCAATATGTTTCTAGCTGACATTTACTTTGGGGTAGGTACTATTTTTCTTATTGTTGTCCTCAAGGTTCTTCTAGTTCAAGGAAAGTCCAAGAGCACTGAAGAGGAACTCCAAGTGAACCACAGGGTTTTGAAGCTGTGATCTTTGTGAAGATCACACCTTCCATGACACCTCTAAATAGGTGTGATGAAGGTTTCATTAGTTTGTAATTAAATTATATATAGGCCATATTCATTAAAAGAGTGATACAATTCCCTCTTCAATGTTAACTTAAAATGAAATCAATACTAATGCATAAAAAATATAATGGAATGTTTAACATTCTTCTTACTGGACACTTATGATAGCTATGTTGATAGTTTGGGAAAATATTGAAAACCCTTTCAGAATCTTTCTCTTCTAATTGTGAGCGGTTTGTGTGTTGGGTACCCAGACCTGGACACTGCAATTTTTTTGATGGAAGGTATTCTTTTTGTCTTCAGTGTAGGGTAGTCCACTGAAGAGAAAATATGTCTGTCATAAGTATCCAGTAATTATCCTTCCACACAAGTATGATGCACGGTAGAACAATTCAGGTTCTAATGTAAATTCCCAGACTACAAATACAGGAATAGAAAACTTCACCTTTATTCTGTGAACAATGGGTGTAGATTATTTAAACATAATTCCTCTCTAAGGAAAAGACTCATGTACTCTTCTCCTTTGAGATACCATAAGCTGATTGTATTCCTGGTCACCTCAGAGCCTCAGCTCATTTGGCAGAAAGTGGGTGGGCAGTTGAAGCAGATTTTTTTTTATATAATAAACCCCAAAGACATCTGTTGGATGGCATCTTGCCAGGCTGGCCTTAAAGCCCCTTTCCCCCACACTAGACCCTTTCTGCCTCTTGTATTTGTCTTCTCCATACCGCTTCTTGGGCTACCGTGTTTTTCCTGCAAACAATAATGTCCTGGTTTTGTGCAAACTTTAAATGGAAACTAATGTGAAAACACATGGATGATACAACATTTCCCATCTAATGCCATGTTTGGTGAACACTCTAAGATGCAGGCTTATTCCTAGCCCAGAAATGTAGGGTCCATGGATTCTGTTTCCACCTTGGTGAGCCATATAACTGAGAACAAGGCCTGTCTGATTCTTTTAAGTATTAACTGCCAAGAGGGGAGCAGAAGAGAGTAAGGAAGGCGTAGCAATGATCGGAGAGATGATCTCCTGGAAAGAAGACTGAAGCCAGAGGTCTCTCCTAGGGTGAACATGCTGCACTTTGTGGAAGGAAAGAAAGAGCTGGGATGGTGGCCATGGAGAGCACTTACCCACTGCCAGGTTGTTCTGGGCTCAGAGACTCGAAGGCTGCAAGGTCTTTACAGTAGCAGACAGCCTCGTCTTTGTCCTAAGCAGCAGCTAGTGGGTTTGAACTCCTGATCTTGGAGAATACTTAAGAGGTGATTACAATGGTCAAAGAACAAAACAGGGATAAAATGATGCCATTGAACACAGTGAACCCAGAAATAGTACACTGAAAAAAATTACACAATTTTATTGAGGTGAATTTCACATATAAAGTACACATAAGAGAAATGTACAAATTGGTTTAAAAAGTAATTACAACTTAGAAGCATCCACCACAAGGCAAATAATATCACCCTCTAAAGTTTCCTTGTGTCCATTGAAATTCCTCCGTACTGTCTTCTCGAATGCTAGGCAAAGGTTTCTCTCCTTTCAGACATGATGAACGAGGTTGACTTATTTTTTCCTTATATGGGTGATAAAGGGGCTTAGGTGTGTTTACTTGTTTGTTTGTATCTGTGCAAGGTTAGCCCATGTTTAAAATCAGGAAAGGTGTGATTCAGGGTTGTATCCTCACCACACTTATTCAAACTGTGTGCTGAGCAGACCCTCAGAGAAACTGGATTCTATGAAAAAGAGTGTGGCATCAAGATTAGAAGGCTCATTAACAACCTGAAATATTCAGATAGCACACACTTGCTTGCTGAAAATGAGGAGGACTTGAAGCACTTGATGAGGAAAATCAGAGATTGCAGCCTTCAACACGCACAGTTCAGTGCCAGGAAGACCAAAATCCCCACAACTGGAACAATGGGTAATATCATCATAAATGGAGAAGAGATTGAAGTTGCCAAAGATTTGTCTTGCTTAGATTTGCCATCAAGGATCGCAGAAGCAGCAGTCAAGAGCTTTAAAAACACATGGCATGGAGTATATCTATTGCACAAGACCTCTTTCTAAAATATCGAAAAGGAGGGATGCTACTTTGAGGACAAAGGTATGTTTGATCCCTGTCGTGGCATCTTTCTATCATCTCACATGCATGTCAAAGTTAAATGCTGAAGAGAAAAAAACCAAAGAAGAATTGATGCATTGAAATTATGATGCCGGCAATGAATATTGAAAGTATCATGGACTGGAAAAAAAAAAAAAGGAAGCATCATGGACTGCAAATCAGAATGCTCCTTAGAGGCAAGGAGGGTGTGACCTCATCTGAGTCTCTTTGAACACATCAGGATTCTCCAGTCCCTGGACGAGGATATCATGCTTGGTAGAAGGAAGGAGCAATGAAAAAGAGGAAGACCCTCATCAAGATGGATGGTCACAGTGACTACAACAATGGGCTGAAGCCCAGGAACAATTGTGAGGATGGCCCAAGAACACACCATACTTCTTTGTCTCTATGCATAGGGTAGCTATGGTTCTGAACCTACTTGATAGTACCTCATCAAGACAATAGTCAATGTTTCCAGCTCCTTTTGTTGCAAAGAATTGATTTAACAATGCTGATAAACAATTCACCATCTAAATATAGATATATACGAGATCTTCCATTTTCTTCCATAGTTCTATTAGCCTGTCTTCATGCCAACTTCCATCTTAAATAACTCAAGCATTAGAATAAGTCATACAATTGAGTAGTGTCCATCCTCCAGCTTTACACTATTATTCAAAGCTATTTGGCTACTCTGCATCTTTTGTGTTTCCATATAAATTTAGGGATCATATTCTCAGTTTTTACAAAGAACCCTTATAGATACTTAGGTAAGATTTCTTTGAGTATATGTGTACCTCAAATTGCAAAGAAGGCACCCTGACAATATCAAGGTTTGCAACCCAAGAACACAATATATAACTTCATCACTCAGGAATGTACTGCAGATTTCACTATCCAAAACTTGCACATTTTTTTCAGAGCTATGTTTTCACATTTTATACTTTTGGGGTATTAAAATGGTATTTTCATTTTAATTTATGGCTGTTGCTTATTGTTTCCGTTGTTACATACCCTAGAGTCAACTATGCCTCATGGTGATCCAGTGCATGACTCCTGTGCCTCACAGCATTCTCTCTACTTTTATTGTTCTGTTTCCCACAGAACTCTTGACTTTTTTGCAGCTAGCCTCTATAATTCATTGCGAGAGCCACACAAATACTAGCAGACAGTCCTCACAACTATAGAATTTCTTGTGGAAGTTGGCATGTGAAAATTCAGATGGAAATGTTCATAATAGGGTTGCTTATGTGTCTGCTTAGTTCTCTATCTAGAGAGAGAATTGTATAAAGAAAACAGTTTATAATTGTACAAACAGGCAGGCCTAGTCTGGTTCTAAGTTCATAGGTCAGATCTTAAGCTTAGGAGATCTTAGGAGGCTTCTCCTAACCTGCATTGCTTTGGGTGTTGATGATCCCACGACCAATAAAAACACCAGAGTCTTGTGACCGTGGAAGCAGATGAATGCAATGTCAGCAGGTCGGATGACAGGCTAGTGATAGATCCTGGTATCAGCAGGCAATATGGCAGGCCACTGGGTCAAGCCCAAAGAAAAGGATGGACAATCCAGAGCTAGTAAAAAAGCAAATGTGTCTGCACAGCATCCACTTATATCGATAGTAGGCCACACTTTTGAAGAACCTTCCTTTCCATTGCATCAGGGCTGTGACCTAAGTAAGGGGATTGAAGAGCACTTTAGTCTTCTCACTATGACTGGACTACTTATGGCACATCCCACTATGGAATTCCTTATATTGTGTTAGGACCCATTGTGGAAGATTACCAAGCCTCAGCTGCCAACCCCCTGAGACTTGTGTCTCAGCCAAATTGACACAAAACCTAACACTAACATTCACAGAACCTGCCACACTAATGATATAGAGCACTTTTTCACATACTTATTGAACATTTATATATTTTTATGGAGAAATGTCTTTTCAGGTCTGCTCCCATACTTAATTGCTTTATCTTTTTATTATTTAATTGTAGAAATTTCTATGCAATGTATTAAGCTTTATTTTCTGATATATATCTCATTAATACTTCCTCGTCCTTTTCAAGCTTCATGATAAACTTCACTTTCGTGATAAAGTCCTCTGCAATAAAAGGCTTTTTAAAAATTGCAATGAAGGGATTGAGCCCCAGTGGCACAGTGGTTGAGTGCGGAACTGCAGCCCACGGGCTTGGCGGTTCAAATCCAGCTGTGGCTCTCCAGGAGCAAGACTGGGTAGCTCCCACGACCACCAGAGCGCAGTGATGCCCCCCCCCCAAAAAAAATTGCAGTGAAGTCCAAGTGATCTGTTTTGTCTTTTGTTGCTTTGACATTTGGTTTCATATCTAAGAATCCATGTTGGAAACTTTTAGTAGTCCTGAAGCTTTGCCTCTGTTGTCTCTTAAAAGCATTATATGGACTTGTGTGCATATGCATGTGCACACACACACTATATACATACATACATACATACATACATGCAGGGAGGTACCCACAAAGCATGGAGATTTTTTTTTCAAATCTATGTAGTTAATTTTTTACAAAACAATCCTGTCACCATCAACGTGATCTCCATTACACTTAATACATTTGTCAAATCTGTGATTCCATTCTTGAAAACATTTTTGAAACTGAATTTTTGGATGGTTGCGAGCTCATCTCCTGCTCCTTTTCCTTCATCTCTTTTACATCATCAAATTGCTGCCCTTTCACGTCCCTCTGCATTTGCAGAAGCAAAAAGAAGTCTCAAGGAGAGAAGTTAGGTGAAGAAGGTGCATGAAGTAAGAGAGGCATGCCATTTTTTGCCAAAAAAATGGCACACTGAGATGACTTTGTGAGCAGGTACATTATCATGATGGCAAAACCAGTCCCCTCTCTGGCACAAATCAGACCTTTTTTTGTCACACACTATTACCCTATCTTTTCAGAACCTCTAAATAGAAAGCTTGCTATTGTTTTACCTGGCGGAATGAACTCCAAATGCATGACAAATTAGGATGCTGGCAAAGAATACCGAAAATATTATGGACTGCTAGGCCAGAGTGCTCCTTAGAAGCAAGGATGGTGTGACTTTCGTCTGACTTTCTTTGAAGACATCAGAATTCTCCAGTCCCTTAGTGGGAAAAATGCATACTATGAAAGCTTCACTCCAACCAATGCCGCTTTTATTCACATTTTTTGGGTGCCCCTTTATGTATGTGTGTGTATCCCTTTATGTGTGTATATAGTATTACATATAATACTATATACTGTAATATAATAATATGCATATAGAATATGTTACAGTTGTATGGGGGTCCTGGCGGTATAATGGTTATTCATTGGGCTTTAGTCTTCATGGCCAACAATTGAAAACCGCCAGCAGCTCTGCGAGAGAAAGACTGGAATTTCTCCCTTAAAGTTACAATCTTGGAAACCCACAGAGGGTCGTTAGGAATCGGCATTGAGTCAATGTCAGTGTGAGTGAGATAATTGCAGGCTTCCTAGATATTAGGACTGCCCATGAATATAGCTCTTATATACATATATAATACACATATGAGGGAGTACCCCAATGGAAAAGGCTGTGCTGAAAAGAGTGGGGCTTTTGTAGCATGCATTTTTCCCACCGGATGAGCATCCAGAAACCCACTCTGAGTTAGTACACTCAGGAGTATCACCTAGGACGGTTCTCTCTAGTCACAGTGACTTTTCTCATAGAAGCCATTTTGCTCGAAACTCATTTTTTTTTGTCATGGTCAATTTAAGAGAACAGCCTGCAGCTGTGTAATTGTTTGCTGCTCCAGAAAAATGCTGTCGAAACTGCTGTGATGTTGAACAGAGTCTACAAGGACAGCACTATGGGAAAACCTCAAGGGTGTGAGTGGTTTTCTTTTTGCAAAATGGGTAAAATTCCAATTGATGATAAATTTCATTCTGGACATCTATCAACCTCCTAAAGAGATGAAAATGTCAACTCATCATGCATTTGGAGCTTTTTCCAGCAGGTCAGACGTTTCATCAAGTTTTCTATTTAAAGGTTCTGAAAAGATAGCCTAACTGTGCCACAAAAAAAGGTCGATTTGTGGCAGATGGGGAACTGATTTTGCCACCACAACAATGCACGTGCTCACGCAGCCATCTCAGTGAGTTAGTGTTGGGCCAAAAAACAGCATGCCTCTCTGACTGCATGCACCTTACTCACCCGACCTCAAGCCATGCTTTCATTTCCACAGTTGCTGAATGACATGAAAGGAAAGCAATTTGACTATGTAAAAGTGAATTAAATACACATATGTACTCTAGCATAGTGAGTTATGCCACTGCAGGAAAACAATGTGGGTTTTTGATCCTATAAAAAATTATAACCAAATGGGAAGCTGATATCAGGGACTCAAATGGGAGGAGAATGCTTTGAAAGTGATGATGGTCACATATGTGCAAATGCACTTGACACACTGGATGAATGCATGAATTGTGAGAAGAGATGTAAGAGCTCTCAGGAAAGGGTGTTTTTTTTTATTATAGCTTCTGAAACCCACAGGGAAAGTTTTGTTCTGTCCATAGGGTAAATATAAGTCAGAATTCATTCTGTCTCCATGAATTGATATATCATAAACTGTCACAGTTAGTTTATAAATCATATATATATATATACATGGTTAGCTTTTAGCTAAACAATTAGCTTCATTAGCTGTGTTTATTTATAGAATCCAATCTAGGGCAATCGCTCTCTTGTAGACTTTGTGGTTGTTCTTTTTTTAATGTAAAGAATCATAAATCTACTGAGTTATTTTTATCCCTTCCTTTTCAATTTAAAAGTCTTTTAATTTTTTCTTTTGCCCAATTTCTCTGCTAGGGTTTCCAGTATAATGTTCTATAGGAGCAATGAAATCAGATATCCTTGACTTGTTTCTTGTCTAAGAGGAAAAGCTTCTAGTCTTTCACCATTGTGTATGATGCTAACATGGTTTCAACTGTGGATTTTTTTCATCAATCCACCTTTCAACAGCTACCCAATGGTCTTTGCTCCTTTACTCTGTATTTTCAAACACTACCTTCTTGCATATTCTAGCCCTTTCATAGCATTAAGGAACTTCTAATAAAAAGATAGCACTTTCTTTAGACACTTCTTTTTAACAAAATTGTAATTAGTATTTCATAAATACTGTCCTGACCTAGCTTTTAGACTAGCTAGAAACCGCTCCACTCCTTTTCTTGAGCAGGTGATTAAATTCATTACCAACTACTCCCCTTATTGAGTTCTCCCAACCATGGCCACTACCCAACAATCTTAATCACACCTTAACCAGAGCTAAGCATACAACTAGGGATTATCCCTATACCCAGAAGTCTGCAGAATTATTCAAAATATCCCATACCCAGGAAGTCGAAAATGCCTAGTTAACCCCATCTGGCTTGCATTACTTAAAACATTATAATTCCAGGTTACCCTGCCCAAATTAAATCTGCACCATGGCGTACTATGCACACCAAGAATTGTAAGCACAATAAATTTGAACATAGCAATCTTTAAATACTCCCAGCCTCCCTCTTTTGCTTTTCCCTTAACTGTACATTATCTCAAACACTACTAGCATATCAAGTTAAGCACACCCCTCTGTTTTTATCCTCAGAGCCGCATCAGACTCCTGGGAATTCAGCAAACTTGGCTTTGTACCCAAGAGGTGCCCAAGGACATAAGTCAGCACCCAGCAAAGCAAGGGAAGATAATAAATGGTAGAGTTTGGAAGGGAAAACCCAGTCCCACCACATCACTTTGATAAATTTAGAAGTTACATCAAGGGAAATAAAGTAAATAGATCATGCTGGATAAAATCATGTAAGTAGATCTAGTCCTCTTGACTCTAACCACCATTCCTAGTTTCCTTTACAATATGGTTTGTGAGACTTTTCTTCTAGGAAATACAGTTTGTGTTGTATGAATTCCCTTATCTTCAAATGCAAAGGTTTTTGTTTTGTTTGGAAATCAATCTGTAGTTCTTCATATTTGAAAATAAACACCTCAGCTTCGACAAGGTTGCTGTTCCTTTTATACCCTGGGAGACCACTGGCCGGTGGGGCGGCTTCTAAGGTGACAGGACTGTGCTGAATTTTCCAAGCATTCACATACTAACATATGGAAATATTTTGAGGACATCTCGCTGTCTCCTCTCTTCTTGAGAACAAACAGTTTTAAATTATCTGTCACTCTGCAAAATCTCATGAACTTCAATGAATGCAAACATAGTCAATTTATGGAAAGACTCCATTCCAATATTTTCTTTTTGCATTTTTTCCTCAGTGGGAATTTTTCCTGTGACAGTTTCCAAGATGTGAAGGACTCTTAGTTCTTTGCTCAGAAAACAAATAAAACAAAGTCACTTTTTAGAAGTAATCCTCTTTAGTCAGCTGCTGACTTCTCAGGCTCTGGTTAATTTTATTTTTAATTTTTCTAAGTACTTAGCAAATGTTTACAAGCATGTGAATGCTTCTTAAACCCAAGCGAGGAAAATCTTTCATTTAATTTAAAATTGCATTCTTTCAGATTATTCTTTCTCCCTTGACTTCAAAAACAAATTCTGTCTCTTTCCCTTTGGATTTAGCTGTCTTTTACTTACCAATAGCACCAGTAAATTTTAGGACAGGCCTTGTAGAGAGGACTCTACTTAACTTTCTCTTAAGATCTTGCAAAATAAACTGGATTATGGAGGATCTACTTAGTGAATTCATGATAACAGTCTAACCTCACAAAAATGAAACGGTCAATTACCCCTTAGATGACTTGAAGGAATAACCAAGAAGAAGGTTTTCTTAAAGCACTTTGCACATTTTGTTGCAATGTCTAAAGTACACTGCCAATAATACATTGTTGTTATTCTTGCCTGCCCTCTAGTTGATTGTGACACCTGAGAACCTAGAAGACAGAGTAGAACTCTCCCATTGGTCTTACTAGTGTTTAATGTTCAGAGAAGTACATTGCCACATCATTCCCTTGTGAAGCCACTCACTGTCATCCAGTCAATGCTGACTCACAGGAAACCCCCTCTGGGGGCCTGAGACTGTAGCTTAATGGGAGTAGAAAGTCTAGTCTTTCTCCCAAGAATGAGTAACCACTATATCTCCTTGGGACTTGGAGATGATAAAATACATTCAGTATAAATTAACCCCACGGAGTCCCTAGGGCTCAAATATAGCAACACTTGTGAAGGCCGTGTTTTGGGTTGCACATATATCATCACTAAGAATCAAATCTGTCTGGTTGGCACCTAACCAAATCAACAAATTCCCTAGCTTCAATTGCTCCCTAAATGTGTGCACTTGGGCAAATTACTTAAACTTTCTTTCAAATAAATATTTTAACCACATGTGAATAAAATGCTATTGGGAAGATTACATAAAATGTCATAACTATTTAGCAAAGCCTAAATAAAATAAAATTTTTGCTACTTCAGAAGAACAAAAAAGAATTGATGCATTACAATAATAGTCCTAGAGAGGAATATTGAATATGCCTCGGGGTGCCAGAAAAACATAGCATTGCTGTAAGTCAGAATTTCATGAATGCACAAAAACAATTGAAAATGAATAAATATCTCTTGAAATGAACACAGCCAGAATATGCCTTAAAGGAAAGTACTTTGGATTTGTTATCAGAAAGAGTCAGTTCCTAGAGAAGGACAGCAGACTCTATAAAATAGAAGATCAGCAAAAATAAAAAAAATGGCCACCCACTCACAAGGAGATGGATTGACACCATAATTGCAACAACAAGCTCAAGAATAATCTCATAATTTGAGTAGGATCTCAAAGGACAGGACAGTGTTTCGTTCTGTCATACCTAGGGTCGCTATGACAAGGAACAAACTCAAAGATACAAATCGTGAACACTACTGCTGTTCTCATTTCCTACCATTAAAGGATATATCGTCTGGAGTCTTAAAAACCTAAAGATAAACAATAGACCATCCACTTGAGAAGAGACTACACCCACACAGAAGAAGCACAACAGCCAGCGTGGCCACACGGTTGTGAAAGGCTTAGGCAATAGACATCAAACGGGGGTGGGGGGGGGAGGGAAACACATATCAATGTGTGCACACAGCCCCACTGAGGACATACAGGAGCATGAGCAAGAGTGGTGAAGAAAGCTGATGGTGCCCAGCTATCAAAAGATATAGCATCTGGGGTCTTAAAGGCTTGAGCATAAACAAGCAGCCATCTACCTCAGGAGCAACAAAACCCACCATAAAAGAAGCTCACTTGCCTGTGCGATCATGAGGTGCTGAAACAATCAGGCATCAGGCATCAAAGAACAAAAAGCAAAATCAATGAATCAATTAACTCCAGATATCGTCGAAGACAAATGGATACAGAGGCCAACAGAATAGAAGAAAAGATGGTGCCCAGGCAGTGATGATGCTTACAAGTTTCCTCTAGTTCCTGAGGTCTCCCTACCCCCCAACCATCATGATCCCAACTCTACCTTGCACATCTGGATGGACTGGAGAAGGTACACTAGTGGAGAAGAGGGCTGGAGATAAGAGGAAGTCAGGATGGTTGAGACCCCTTGGGCTGGTGGTTAGAATGGAACTACTGGATGGGTGGAGAGAAGGTGGGGTAGAGATGGAATCTGCTGCAAGGATCTACATATGACCTGTCTGGAGGACGGGCATGGGGGAGTGGGTTGAGGGAGGTGTCGGGCAGGGTAAGATAAGACAGAATAATAATAATTTATAAAGTATTGAGGGTTGATGGAGGAGGGAGAGCAGGGGAACAGGGGAGGGGTTGGAGGAACCAACATCAAGGGCTGGGGGAAAGGGCAGATGTTTGGAGAATAATGACAGCAGTGGACGTGCGAGGGTTCTTGTCACAGTATGTTTATTTATGTATTGGAAAAATGATGTACGAGCCCCTAATAAAATGCCTTTTAATTTTAAAAAAATCTAAATGAAGATAGGAAGAAATACTGAACCACATTTTGGACTTTTTTATGAGAAACAGATAAAATGTAGATTTCAGCATATCTGATCTGAGACAAAATATCTGGCCTATAGAAAATTGTAGAAGATGAGGAACAGAGATGTGAAAGATGGCCAGCTAAAGAAAAAGAAAGTGTAACTCTAAACTCACTGCCATTCAGTCAATTATGGTTCATGAGAAACCCACAAGGTGGGATAGAACTGCCACTGTTGGTCTTCAAGACTTGACTGCAACTTTTATTATTTTTATTATTAATCACTTTATTTGGGGACTCTAACAAATCATAACAATCCATCATTCAATTATATTAAGCACACTTGTACATATGTTGCCATCCACATTTCCAAAACATGTTCTTTCTTTCTTTCTTTTTCTAAGCATTTTATTGGGGGTTGGATAATTCTTATCACAATCCATCCATATATATCTCCATTGTGTAATTTAGTTTCTACTTCAGCCCTTGGTATCAGCTCCTCCCCCTCCCAGCTCCCCCACCACCCCCCCGCACCCTCCTATCCCCATGAATCCTTATGAAGTATACATTAGTATTGTTAATTCATATCTTATACCACCCGTGGTCTCCCTTCTCCCACATTTCTATTATTCATCCCTCTCATGAGGATGGTGGTGGTTATATATCTCAACCTGTGATCAGTTTCCCTTTCTCCACGGCCTACTCCTGCCCTCATGCTATCGCTACTCCCACTGCTTTTCTTGAGCATGCTCTCTCTCCTGTATTCTATGTGTTGAGAGCTCCTGTTTGTACCAATGTATGTTCTCCAGCACAGCTGGATTTGTAAGGTAGAACTGGTTCATATAGTGGGAGGTAGAAAGCCTTCAGGAACTAGAGAAATGCTGTGTGTTTCATTGGTGGAATACTACACTCTGGTTGAATCATCCCCTCTCTGTGGCCCTTTTGTGAGGAGATGTCCAATTGTCTACAGATGGGCTTTGGGTCTCCACTCAGAACCCCCTCATTCCCATTGATATAATTGTTTGAGATCTTTCAATATCTGAAACCTGATTCCGTTGACACTTCATGATCACACAGGCTGGTTGGTGTGCTTCTTCCATGTGGGCTTTGTTGCTTCTCTGCTAGAAGGCCGCCTGTTTAACTTCAAGCTCTTTTGACCTGGGCTTAGGTAACCTTGTGGTCCCCCACTCCCAGGATGCAGAACTTAGTGCGGACACCTGAACGGCATAGCACCCTACAACCCAGAACTCCTGGACTCTGGAGAACCTCCAGACTCGGCCTTCCTAGCAGCTGGGACTATAGGCGCACGCCACCACAACCGGCTAACTTCAAGATTTTAAGACCCCTGCTTCTATAGCTTCTTCTAGCCGGGCACCACATTTGCATATCTACCCATTTTGCCTTCAGTGATCATGTGGGGAAGGTGAGTATCAAAGAGTGCCAGGTTATTATAACAAAGTGCTTTTGTGTTTAGGGAGGCCTTGAGTAGAAGTCCAAAGTCTGTCGGCTATCTTAACATATAAATATATATACATTGGCCTCTGTCCCTTTCTTTATAAATTAACGTATTCGGGTATATAAATGCCTAGATCTATACCTTTATAAATCACTTTTGCCTCCTGGTTCTTTCCTCTATTTCCTTTCGCCTTGCTCCTGTCCCACTATCATGCTCACTCTCCATTCAGCTCTCAGTAATTCCTCTCAAATACATTGCAATAGATCAAACCCATCAGGTAGTCTATGCTCTCCTTGCCATTGATTTTTAGAACTCTTGTTGTTCCCTTGTCCCTGAATTTGTTGGTCCCCACCCCCTCTTCTCCCATCCACCCCATTCCCCACCCCCACCATATCTTAAGGATTGTTTATCCTGCCTATCTTATATAGACACTGAGTGAAAAACAAGTGGCGGGAGGAGTAGTGGGCGGGGAACAAACCAAAAAAATACCTATATTTCCAGGTCTGTCTGTTGACCCTTATGAATATTTTCCAATAGAGTCTGTTGAGGTACCAAGCCCTATCTCTCAAGTCAGATGTCTATTTTCGGGATTCCTCAGGGACTTTGTTACTTTGCTTTCCTTACATCCCTGTTGCACTCCCTTCATGTTTTGCACAGCAATATGGGGGCAGATCAGGCACACTTTCTGTAGAGTGTCTCCAGTGCTGTCCTCCATAGCATTGTGGGTCAGTGAGGGGATGCGATGTCTTTTGTGAGACTGGCCAAAATGTCCTCTCTGGACTTTGTGGGCCGTGAGGAGATTCTCTCTCTGTCTCTCTCTCTGTCTCTCTCTCTGTCTCTCTGTCTCTCTCTCTCTCTCTGTCTTTCACTGTCTCTCTTCCCCCCCCCCCTTTTTTTCCCTCTCTCCTTCCCTCCCTCCAAGTCTGTGCCTACTGAGTCTAGACCTGCCACTCTCCGTGGGCTATATCTCTGTATTGCCTTCTTCTGGGGAAGGGGTCAACATAGCTTGAGTTGGGTCTGGCCTCATCAACCTCTCTTAATTTGTTGCTCCATCCCAATATGTTACCCTCAGAAATTAGCACTCCTCAGAGATAAACTCTGGTCCCTTTCCCCCTTATCTGTGGAGATATAAACAATACCCTCCCTGTGGGTGGATTAGTGCCCTGTATTCCCACCACCCTCATCTTCCCCCCCCCCCTTTTTCTCTTCCTTTTTAGTTGGCTTCTATATGCATCCCTGGGCTGGACCTGAGCCATGAAAAAGTGCTTGAGCCTTGACTCAGGCATTGTGCTTTAAGTAACTCATCCCAAATGCCCACTGTACTTTTTGAGCCTACCTCAGTGGATTCATGTTGTTCTTGACCCTTTGTTCTTGGCTTACTTTGTTTACCATAGTTTTCTCCAATTTTTCCCATGCAATAATGTGCTTCATTTATTCATCACTGTGTATTAGGGCTGCATAACCCTCCATTGCACATATATACCAGAGTTTTTAAATCCAGTCATCAGTTGATGGAAACTTAAACTGTTTCTAATTCTTTGTGATTGTGAATTGTGCCGCAGGGTACATTGGAATGCAAATGCCGAATCTTGGTCTGCTTCTTACTTCTTCTGGGTATATGCCCAGTAGAGGGATTGGTGGATCATGTGGTAGCTTGATTTCTGTTTTAGGTATCACCAGATGTATTTCCATAGTGACTGCACATAACTACAGGACCACCAGCAGTGGATGAGAGTTTCTATCTCATCGCACCCCCTTCGGCACTTGTTGCTTTCTGATTATTTTAATTGGGCTATATTTAAGGGTGTTAGGTGGAATCTCATAGTTGCTTTAATTTGCATTTCCCTTAAGGCCAATGACTGAGATCATTTTCTCATATGTTTATTGATCATTCAGAATTCTGCCCTTGTGGAAATTCTGTTTAGGTTTTTTGCCACCTCCACAGTGGGCTATTTGTTTTTCTCCTGTTGCAGGCTAGAAAAGTGTTGTAGATTTTAGTAATAAGGCCTTTGTCTGATGTGTCAGTGATAAAGATGTTTTCCCTATCTGTGGGTATGTCAGTCAGGGTAGACTAGAAGAACGAATTTCATAGACATGCATATGGATATAAGGAAAAGTTTTATATACAAGAAGAATGGACAGTGGTTGGGACATACCCAGTCCAGTTCAAAGTCATAAGTCCGATATTAACCCATATGCCCGATATCAGTCTCCTATAAAGTCTCCTCCCAACTCATGAAGTCACAGGCCAGTGAGTGCAGAGTCCCGGCGCTGCCAGGAGTCCCCTCATGACGCTTCCTTTCCAGGGTTCAGGGACCATCAATAGCATCCAGTGGTGGCAGAAGCAACTCAGCGCTGGCAGGGGTATCCACATGGCTTCTCCAGCTTCAGAGGTATGGTTCCATCATGGCAAGGTCGTGTGACTTCTCCTCTGGTTCCTACAGCAGCTCAGACACTGCCATCTTGTCTTGTCCATAATTCCTTGTCTCTGAGACTAACTCCCAACAACTGGGGAAATAGCTTCTCATCATGAGAGAAATATTGTGAGATTTCCCAGACGTATCAGGAGAAAGCCATGCCCACACAAAGGCCTCATTGGCTATCTCCAGATTAACAGGCCAGACTCCACCCCTACATCTCAATCATTAAATTAACATAAGCACAGTGGGCTCTCTAATTACTATCTTTGTGAAGTCTTTTAATGTAGACAGGTATTTTATATTCAGTATATCTATTTGTCGGTTTGTGCTTCCTCTGTGTTTTTGTTCTTCTCTATTTCCAATAGCCTATGTAGTCCCTGTGCCAACATTCTCAAGTTTGTCTCAATTTCCTCATCAATAGCCCTAATAGTTTGGAGTTTTACCTAGAGGTCTGTGATCCACCTGGACTTTATTTTGGTGCATAGACTGTGGTGATGGCTTTTCTTCGTTTTTCTGCAGGTAGATATCCATTTTTTCCAGAACCATTTTTATGAAGAGGGTCTCCGCTTCCCTCTTGATAATTTTGGGTCCCTTATCAAAGATCAGTTGTCTGTATGGTAGCATTTTTATTTCTATATTGACTGTTCTTTTCCACTGGTCTGAATATCTGTCATTATCCCAGTATCATGCTGTTTTGACCACTATAGCTATATAACAGGTGCTAAAGTCAGGTAAAGCAAGACCTCCAACTTTGTCCTTCTTCTTGAGAAGCTCGCTGCTAATTCGGGGTTCTTCCTTCTCAATATGAAGCTAGTAGTCAGTCTTTCCTTGAAAAAGATGTTAGTATTTGTATCAGCATAGAGTTAAACTTATATAGTGCCTTAAGTAGAATTGACACCTTCACTATCTGAAGTCTTCTGATTCATGAGATAGTCTTTCTTTTATTCAGGTTATTTTGGGTTAGTTGTAATAGTTTTCTGTAATTATCCTCATTGTGGTAGTTACATCATCCATTTTAAATTTGCGACTTATGAGTGAAGGGGTGGAGTTTAGCTTGTCGGGAACGTTGTGACTTAATGTCCTCACTGGGAGACACGAAGTAAATAAATAGGACGCTGAAGGCAGAACCCATGCTCAGTTCCTGTGAGACATTCGTGTTGATAAGCCACTTGGATACAGGCTGATGGCAGCCAGAGTATCAGAGCTAGAGAAGCCATGTGGACACCCCTGCCAGCAGATGTGCTTACGACGCCATTGGGCCTACAAGTCTTCCCACCCACTGATGTGTCATCTTCCTGCATTTGGCGTCAATGCATGGTTTGTGAGTCTGAAAATGTCTTTCTACATAGGTATTGAACATATGAGCTAAAATCAGATTTTTGGACTTGATAAGGACTGGGCTGATATGTAATATTTATGTACAATTATTCTTTATAGAAAGCTCTTTCTTATATACATATGAGTGTCTATGAATTCATTCTCTAGTTTAACAGACTAACACTCATACAAATCTTTTTTTTTTGGGGGGGGGGAGTGTAGGTATATCCCTAGATATTTCAATCTATGCTTGGCTATTGTGAAGGGTACTCACCCTTCACTATCTCCTTTTTTGATCTCCTCTTCTATGGTCTTGTCTGATATATATAAAATTTCAATAGACTTCTGTTTGTTGATCTTGTATCCTACCAGTCTGCCATATTCCTCTATCACTTCCAGTACTCCTCTTGTGGAGCTTTTGAGTTTTTCAATGTATGAAGTCATATCATCTGCAAATAGCAACATCATCTCTTCCTTCCCCAGGTGAATTATTTTAACATCTTTCCTTTGCCCTATACTGTTAGCTAGGACCTCCAGTTTAATGTTAAATATAAGAGGAAACAAAGGCCATCCTTATCTGGTCCCCTTTTTCAGTGGGAATGTTTTTGTCTTTTCTTCATTGATTACTATGTTGGCTGTTGATTTTTCTTTTATTGCTTGTGTTATATTGAGAAAATGTTCTTCCATCCATATATTCTTGAGTGTCTTAAACAGAAATGGTGTTGAGAGTTGCTGAATGCTTTTTCTGCATCAGTTGATATAAACCATGTGACTCTTATCTCTTTGTTGTCAGTGTGGTCTATAAAATCAATGGACATTCAGATATTGAACCATCCCTGGATCCCTGCAGTGAGTCCCACTTGGTCATGATGACTTATTTATTTTAGATACTTTTGTATTCTATTGGCCAGCTTTTTTTAAGGATTTTTGCATCACTTTTCATTAGCGATATAGGTCTGTAGTTCTCACTTCTCATGGGATTCTTGCCCCCTTGGAGTATCAGTGTTATGCTAGCTTCATAAAAAGAGTTTTGAAGTCTGCCATCTATGCTCTGGAAGAGTTTGTGTAGGATTGTTCTCAGTTTTTCACAGAATGCATGGTAGAATGCTCCTGTGCAGTGTCTGACTTGGTGAATTTTTTAGTTGATAGTCCCTTAATAACTTTATCTGTTTCATCTATTGTTATGGGCCTGTTGAGGTTCTTCACATCTATCTGGGATAATCTGGGTAGGGATTGTTTTTCCAAGTATTTGTCCATGTCTTCCAGCTTGTTGAATTCATTGGGGTATAGACCTTTGTAGTGCTGTGTAATTAACATTTCAATTTCATTAGAGTCCATTAAAATTGCCCCTGTTTCATCCTTCATCCTGGCTATTGCTGTCTGTATCTTCCTTTCTTTGATTAGGTTTTCCAACAGTCTATTGATTCTGCTAATCTTTTCAAAGAACCATATTTTTGCTGCATTGATTTTTCTTGTCTTGCTTTGTTTTTTTTCATTCGTTTAACTCTGCCTTGATTTTTATTATGTCTTTTCCTTTGCTATTTAATAGTAGTGTTCTGCTGATTTTGCTTTAATTGCTGGAGGTTTTGTGGCAGTATATTAATCATAAGCCTCTCTATCTTTTTTCTTGTATGTATTTATCACTATCAGGCTTACTGCTTTTGCTGTTTCCCAAAAGTTTGAGTATATTGTACTCTCATTCTCAGTGGTTTCTAAAAGCTTCCAAATTTCATCTTTGATCTGAGTCACTACTCACCCATTTTGCAGTAGGAAGTTATTCATCTTCCAATTATTTCCCTGTTTTTTTAACCATCCTTTTGTTGATTTTTAGCCTTACTGCATAGCGGTCTGAGAGGGAAGTTTGAGTGAACTCTACATGCTTGAATTTACTCAGTCTCCACTTGTGTCCCAGCATGTGGTCTATCTAGATTTTGGGCCACGTGCACTTGAAAAGAATGTGAGCTTTTTTTGTATATGAATTAAGAGCTCCAAAAATGTCTATTGGGTCAAGTTGCCTGATTATAGTCTAGTTCTGTAAGTTTCCTTTTTAAAGCTACTGTCCCTGTGATCTCTCTTTCCCAGAGAGTGGTGTATTAGATACACCTACAATGACTGTTTCGTCTGTGATTTCAATTTTCATCTTTTGGAACGTTTGATGAATTTCACTCGTATCTCATTGGTGTGCACTTATTTATTATGCTCACGGGTTCTTGGTCTACTGATCCCTTCAGAATTATATAATGCCCTCCTTATCTCCTGCTATGGCTTGCACCCTGAGATTAGTTTTGTCAGAGATTAGGAATGCAACCCTTGATTGCTTTGAATTGTCATTTGCTTGCCATATTTTTCATCAACCTTTGATTCTCGGCCTATTTTTGTCTGCAAGCTTAAGATGTGAGACTGTAACTCTTTTTGAGGTAGAAACCCCTTCTTTCAAAATGTTGATCTTTCCATGAGCAGCGCAACATGGAAATGAGAAGAAAAAAAGGAACTGACTTCATTATTTTTTTAATGGCAGGTGCAAAACAGATGCTGTGTGCTTTATTATTTATGGAAGTCTGTTGACAATCTAACAGAACATTTTATCAAAAGAAAATGACAACTAGTGGCCCAGTGAATTAACCACATGTTATCACAGACCTGCCAACTGCAAAGTTGTTGGTTCCAGCACACCTTCTGAGCAAGAAAGATGAACCATATGGGGCAGTTTCAGTCTTTCTGAGAGGGTCACTATAAGTCAAAACCAACTCCACAGGATGTTGTTAGTTATGGTGTAGTCAATCCTAAACTCAGGGCAACCCAGCACAGCAGAATATAATGCTGTAGTTCCTATACAATCCCCATGATCAGGTGCAGCTCCAATCATTGTGATCCATAGGGTTTTCACTGGCAAATTTTGAAAATAGATCGCTGCATCTTTTTCTCTATTTCATCTTAGTCTGAGTGTTCTATTAGACCTTGTTCAGCATCATACCAACCCTAAACATCAGCTGCAAATAGGGTTCATTGGCCATGAATCAGACCAAATGTCCAACATGGGAAGTGGAAATTCACTTCTCTTATCAAGGCTGCGCAGCTAATATTGCAACTGTTAGTAATGGAACTCAAACTTGGAAATGTTTTCACTCAGATTCACATGAATTTTTCATGTATGATATATAGTATTACATGGGGTTTGATGAGATTAGACTGATTAGTTATTTGGTCTAATGTAAATTTACCTAATTATGTAGACTTTCATAGAAGTCATTACTAAATCTCCCTCAAGGTCTTGTTTGATGAATACCAAATTTGTTAAACAGATTTTTGAACAAACAGGAGCATGAATAGATACATAAATCAAGAGAATTAAATTATGCCAAAGGGCAAAGTATTGAATGTCAAGTAACTGTGACCAAATGAAATTTTGGTGAGCAATCATGTGTTTTAATCAATAAACCACCAGTACATTTAGTACTCTTTTCCAGCATCATAATTCAGAAACATCAGTTTTTCTGTGATCTAGCTCATATACTGTCCAGTTTTGAAATATATATGAGAAAATTAAAAAGTTGTTTCATGGTTCAAGTCAGTCAAACCTTAGTTTTAAAAGTGGCACTGGTATCTTTATTTTTCAACACAGTAGAGTCTTCTGCAATAGTTGTACGTAATGCACTATATTGTCCAATGCTATCTCTGCTGCTTTCGTGGGCATTAAAGCAAAATAAAATCCTTGAAAATGTCCATATTTTTGTGTGTATCGTGATGTCTGTGTTGATCTGATCGTGAGGATTTTTTATTTCTTTGTATTGAGATTTAGCTATATTTCTTCACATAGCAAGTAAGGTTGCTGTGTTCATTTGGGTTGATTACAGAAACAAACTCATAAACATGCCTATGTAAATTAGGGAGCGGGTTATATTCAAGAAGAATGGAACATTGAGAAAGCATCCCAACCCAGTCTAGTCCAAGCCCGCAAGTCTGATATTAGGCCATATGTCCGATACCAGTCTATAAAGTCTTCTTCAGATTCACGAGGCACATGCAATGACACCAGGACAAGCACAGGTCATTGGAAACAGTCTTATGTATCTAGTGATGGTAGAGGCATCTTAGCGCTGGCAGGGGTCTCCTCACAGCTCCTCCAGGTTCCAGGACTCAGGGTCTATCAGCATGCTGCCATGTGTCTTGTCAGCTGCAATGTATCCTAAGGAGTCAACTTTTGTCTTCTCAGTAGAGCATCTCCAAGAGACTGGTTTTAACAATTTTTAAACGGTGGAATAAATGAAATGTATTAACTAAAAAAATTTTCCATGGGTCACAATGGTAAAATCCCCAGGGTTCAGGTAACTCCAATGAATACCTTTTCCTCCTCCCTTTATGTCCATTGAGATTTCTATTCATTGCTTGCAGGTGTGTGAGGTAGAAAATAGCCTTCTAAAAGGTAACCAAATCCCTATTTCTAGTGGCTATGTGTTGGGCTGTGATCTTCCAGCATTCAGCATCATTACATGTGTTTTGTGAGTGAGGAGAAGCTTATAGATTAGTATGAGACATATTGCTAAAATTGGACTTATGGACTTGGTGTGGACTGGGCTGGGATAATCTTTCGGTATCCAATTGCTCTTGTATATAAAGCTCTTTCTTACACACATATGGGTGTCTATGAATTTGTTTCACTGGTTTGCCCAGACTAACACAATGAACTAGCAAAAAAAGACATTGCAACACACTTTGAAATTAGCAAATGGAAAATGTACTTCCCTAATTAGTCAATGAAATCACAATGATTATATCCACAAGTGATCGTGGGGGGTAGTACAGGACCAGCAGCAGTTCATTTTGCTGTGCATTCCATTCTCATGAGTTAACAGACCAAAACACACCATTGTGGAATCAGTTCAGTTCAGACTGATTGCAACATTATATGCTACAAATCTTTATGAAAGCCAGTTCTCTCCTGGACTGACTGGTGGGTTCCAAATGTCAACCTGAGAATTTCTAATCCAGTCCTTTATCAGTTCACCACCAGGTTCATAGGGTGAACACGTTTTTATCCTTTTTAAAAAAAAAACATTTTATTGTGGGGTTAGACAACTCTTATCATAATCCACACATCTATCCATTGTGTCAAGAACTTTTGTACATCTGTTCCCCTCATCACTCTCAAATCACTTGCTTTCTTCTTGAACCCCTGGAATCTGCTCCTCATTTTTCCTCCCCATGAGCCCTTGATAATTTATAAATCATTATTATTTTGTCATATCTTACACTCTCCTTCGTCTCCCTTCACCCACTTCTCCCCTGTCCATCCCCCAGGGAGGAGATTATATGTAGATCCTTGCAATCTGCTCTCCCTTTCTACCCCATCTTCCCTCTACTCTCGCAGTATCACCCTTCTCACCATTGGTCCTGAGGGATTCTTCTGCTTTGGATTCCCTGTGCTTCCAGTTCCTATCTGTATCAGTGTGCCTCCTCAGATCCAGCGGGATTTGTAAGGTAGAATTGGGATCATAATATCAGTGGTGAGAGGAAGCATTTAAGAACTAGAGGATGTTTCATCATTGATACACTGCACCTTGACTGCCGCATCTCCTTCCGGAATTTTCTGTGCAAGAATGTCCACTTGCCTACAGATGGGCTTTGCATCCCCACTCTGAATTCCCCTCATTCACAGTGATATGATTTTTTGTTCTTTGATACCTGATAGCTGATCTCCTCAACACCTTGTGATCACTCAGGCTGCTGTGCTTCTTCCATGTGGACTCTGCTGCCTCTCAGCTAGATGGCTGCTTGTTTATCTTCAAGCCATTAAGGCCCCAGACTCTATATCCCTTGATAGTCAGACACCATCAGCTTTCTTCACCACATTTACTTATGCATCCACTTCTCTCCATTCGTCTCACATATCCCACCTTAAACCTGACAGCTTGGTTTTCCACCTCTGTGTGAAGAAAAAGAATCAGAGACTTATTTAAAAGCTATTTTTACATGTAAGTCCATGAAAGTCAGAGCAAAGCCACAAAGATTTGGAATTCAAATGACCACATTTAATTTAGAATGAAGAATACTATTGCCTGTGCTCTGTACTGATGCTCTCCCCATGAATTTGTTTCCTGCAGTTACTATTGTTAGCTGCTAATAAGTTAGTTCTGACTCCTAGAGATACTATGTGCAACAAAAAGAAACTGTTCATTAAGGCACCATCCTCACACCACGCCTAAGCTCAAGACCCTTGCAGCCAGTGTGCTAATTCATCTTGTTGAAGGTCTCCTCCTTTTGATGACCCCCTACTTTACCAAGGCTTGCGTCCTTCTCCAGGGACCGATCCCTCCTGATAACATATCCAAAGTACACAAGTCCTCATTGTTGCTCCTGAGAAGCAATCTTGTCTTACTTCTTTTTTCCTATAACTTTGGTTAAAAATTACTTTAAACTCAATGACTTAAAACAATAGAAGTCTCTCCTTTCCCAGTCCTTCAAGCCATAAGTCCAGTCTACAGTAAATGTTATTGAGCCAAAATCAAACAACAGCAAGACCATGCTCCTTCCATATGCAGTAAAAATCTTCTAGGCAAAATCCATCCCTTCTTTCTTTCAGCTTCATGTACCTGCAAGCATTCCTTTAGAGTGTTTGTGCCAAACTTAAAGACTAGCATCCTCAAATCCCTCAGTGATGTAGGTCACATTATTTTTCTTCTGTGTATCTGTGTTGAATTCCCTTCTGCAACTCTCCCTTATAAAGATACATATGATGTCACTTAACAATTGACCCTGATAATCCAGCATAATCTTTCCATCTCAAAATCATTAACTTAGTCATAAATGCTATAACCCTGTATCATGGAAGGTAACACTCACAAATTCTAGAAATAGGAGTGTGGTTATCTTTGAGAAGGCCATTTCCACCTCACACACCAGGAAGCAATGACCAGAGATCTCAATGGACGCAAAGGGAAGAGAAGAAGGCATTCATTTGAGTTACCTGAACCATGAGGATTTTATCACTGTGACCCATGGACATTTTTTTCTGTTAATGCATTTCATTCATTCTGATGTTTAAAAATCATATTTTTCTTTTTAAAATTTAAATCATTTTGGCTGAGCCCCGGTGGCTTCGTGGTTGTGCACGGGACTGCGGCCCACTGGGATGGAGGTTCGATTCCAGCTCCACAGAGCAAAGGCTGGGCCTCCTACTCCCACCACCTGAGAGCAGTGATGCCCACCCCCCAAAAAAAGCAAAAAAAAATTTAAATCACTTTATTGGGGCCTCATGCAACTCTCTCACAATCAATACATACATCTATTGTATGCAAAGCATACATCATCATTCTCAAAGCATTAAGTAGAAAGAGATTTCTACTTGAGCCCTTGGTATCAGCTCCTCATATTGTCACTCCCTCCCTCCTTCCCTCTCCCTCATGAACTCTTGATAACTTATGAATCATTATTATTTTGTCATATTGTACACTGATTGATGTCTCCCTTCACCCACTTCCCTGTTATTCATATCCCAGTGTGTTACTACAGGTAGACTAGAGAAACAAAATCATAAACACACATATGGACACACATATATGCACATGAAGAATGGAACATTAAGAAAGCATTACAACCTAGTCCAGTCCAAGGTCATAAGTCCGATATTAGCCCATATGTCTGATACCAATCTACAAAGTCTCCTTTTGAATCACAAAGTACATGCAATGACACCAGGACCGTAACAGGACAATGGATGCAGAGTCTTGTATACCCAGTGGCAGTAGAAGCATGCCACCACTGTCAGGGGACTCCCCATGGCTCCTCGTTTCCAGGGCTCAGGGTCCATATCAGCACTATCCATTGGCAGTAGAAGCATCTCAGCCCTGGCAGGAGCTTCCCTGTGGCTTCTCCAATCGCAGAGGTTTGATTCCATCAGGGTAAGCCCATGTGGCTTCTCCTCCAGCTCATCCAGTCTCCAGGAATCAGTATCGAGCATCATACTGTCATCTCTTCTTGTCAGTAGTTCATCTTCAAGGAACCGAGTCAAGTCTCTCTTCTCCAATTGGGAAATACTATGAGATTTCCCAGAATTCTCAGAAGAAAGGCATGACCACAAGAGGCCTCATTGACTATCTCCAGATTAACAGGCTAGACTCCACCCTACATTTTCAATCATGAAATTGACATCAAGTACATGACTGCCATATCCAGGGAGGAGGTTGTAGCTCCTTGTAATTGGTTTCCCCTTTCTACTCCATCTTCCCTTTTCTTCCCTTCACTCCTCTCACCACTGATCCTGAACGAATAGTCTGTCCTGAATTCCCCATGTTTCTGATTCCTATCTGTTACAGTGTAAATCCCCTAGACTACCCAGATTTGTAAGGTAGAATTGGGACCATGAAAGTGGCACGAGGTGCGGGGGAGGAAGCATTTAAGAACTAGAGGAAAGTTGCATATTGTTGCTACACTGCATCTTAACTGTTGACCCATGGAAATTTTAGGGTTAGTGTGCAATAACCTGCAGTAGAGAGTATGAGACATGACAATTTGAAATTGTTCTTCATGTGGCTCCTTACACTCTCATAAATTGACGAAGGCTGGGACATTTTGATGAGCTGTTGCTGGTGTTTGATAGTAGTTGCACACTACACAACAGAGCAAAACACAGCACAGTCCTGCACTATCTTCACAATTGTTTCTGTGCCTGAGCCCATTGATGCCTCCACTGGGTCCATCCTTCTTGTTGAGAACCTTCCTCTTGTTCATGGCACTTCCACTTTGCCAAACATGATGTCCTTCTCCGGGAACTCATATCTCCTGACAACATGACCTACACAAGTAAGACAAAGTCTTGCCATCCTTGCCTCCAAGAAGCACTCTGGTCTTCTGTCTTCCAATACAGATCAATATGTCCTTTTAGCAGTTCATAGCGCTTTCAGTATTCTTTTCCATCACCACAATTCAAACGCATCTACTACCTTCCTTATTCAAAGTCCAATATGATGCTACTGAGAAGACCATGGTTTGGGATCAGATGCATCTTAGTCCTCAAAGTAACAACCTTGCTCCCCAGTAATCTGAAGAGGTCTTGTGCAGCAGATTTACCTAATACAATGCATCTTTTGAACTCCTTGACTGATGAGTCCATGATCATTGATTGTGGATCCAAGCAAAACAAAGTCCTTGACAACTTCAACCTTTTCTCCATTGGGTATGATGTTGCCTCTTAGTCCAGTTGTAAAGGACTTTGGTCTTCCTTGCATTGAGTTGCAATCCATATTGAAGGGTACAATCCTTAGTCTTCACCAGCAAGTGTTTCAATTTCTCTTCACTTTCAGCAAGCAACATTGTCATCTGCATACCATGGGTTTCAATCTTGATGCTTTACTTTCATAATCCAGTTTTTCTGATTCTTTTTTCAACTTATAGATTAAACAAGTATGGGGAGGGGTTACAACCCTAACATATACTGGTTCTGATTTTAAATCATGCAGAATTCCATTATTCTTGGTACAGTGAATTACAAAATATTTCTATGATAAGGCAATTTTGTTTCTCAGTGCCGTTTCTTCATACTAGCCAGTGGGAAAGTTCAGGGCCATAGGTCATTTTTCCCATTCTTGGAAAGACTCTAACCTTGCTTGCTGAAAGCAAAGAGAACTCAAACCACATACAGTTAAAGAACAAATATTACTACTATCAAAAATAAAACAAACATCTTTACAACTGGATAAAAAAAATGCTGTCAATGATTTCATTTGACTTGGATCCACAATCAAAACCCAGGAAAGCAGCAATCAAGTGACATATTGCATGGAGCAAATCTAGAGTAACAGAAGTTTTGTAAAATGTTTTAAAAGCAAAGATATCACCTTAAGTACTAATTTCACCTGAACTGAGCCATAATATTTTCCATCACCTCAAATTCACGCCAAATCTACACAATAGGGAAGGAAGATCAAAAAGAATCAATGCAATGCAATGCAATTTGAATTCTGGTGGTGGCAAATAACTTTGAATATACCGTAAACTTCCAGATGAATAAATCTATTGAAAGAAATATAATCAGAATGCTTCTTAGAAACAAGGAGAGAAGCTTCATCTCACATACTTTTGATATGCCCTCATGTCTATCTTCAGCAAGATGGAGTGACACAGCACAACGACAATGGATTCAGACATAGCAACGGTTGTGAGGATGATGGAGCACCACGCAGTATTTTGTTCTGCTGTACATAAGGTGCTGTAAGCCAGAACGTACATGACTCAAGCGAACAAACTCATTGCCATGGAATCAGTCCTGACTCACAGTGACCCTGTAGGGCGAGATAGCACTGCTCCTGAGGATTTCCTACACTGCCGTTCTCTCTACAGGTAGCCTCATCTTGCTACCACTGAGCAGCGGGTGAATTTGAATTGCTGACTTTGTGATTAGCAGCCAAATGTGTAACCCACTCTGCCACCAGGGCTCCAACAACAACCACAAGCTAAAAGGCAATTATTAGGACATTGGCAATATTATATTGTCTAGTTGGATTCTAAATCGTAAACCCTCGGGCCCTGGAAATCTAGCAGTCTTCACAGGAAGATCATCTCTCCCAGGGCCCATTGTCTCTTCGGGTTTCTCTAATAGGCAAAGGCCCTTGGAAGCTGGCTCTGCAACCCTCTGTGGAGTAGTGGGTTACCTGTTGGCCTACTAATCAAAAGATCAGCACTTTAAAACCACCAGCCACTTTTCTGCAAGAGAAAAATGAGAAATTTGGGCTGCTGTGAAGATTTAGTCTTGAAAACCCCGAAGTGCAGTTCTATCCTGTCCTACAGGCTCCCTCTGAGTCAGCATCAACTTGATAACAGCGCATAAGGGAGGCCATCTCTCTGCCCACGTGCCATCCTGGAATACAGAAAAAAATCATCCATAGCCAGCTGTGCAGTTATAACCAGCTGTGCAGTCTGAAGAGGAGGCTCATTCCATTGCTATACATACCACCCCTAGATACAACCCTAGAACAGAAGACCGCCTGCCCCTGCACCATCATCACAATTGTTATGCTTGAGCCCTGGAGTCTTCCTCCTTTTTTACTTCCCTCCCACTTTACCCATCACGGAGTCCTTTCCCAGGGATGAGTCTTTGTTGATAGTATGTCCAAAGTACATGAGGTGAGACCTCACCTTCTTCACTTCTAAGGAGTGTTCTAGTTGTGCTGTCCAAGACAGCATACATTTTTGGTGCTCTGCCACATGAAGCTTCTAGAATCCAAGAAATGTGTAATATTGGAACTAACACTCTATTAAAAAGAATGCTGTTCACATTTATTAAAGGTACCTCCTCATAAAGTTCTTCCCCTTCTTAGTTGGAATTTGAGGCCAGAAGTATTGGAGTATGCAATGTCGACTTGGCAGAACTGACTCTGACCTACAGTGTCCATTCAAGGAATTCAGAGCTTGTTAGACTGAGTTCAAGGAATCTCAAACCCTCCATGTGAAGATCTTTTTGCTCTTCCTCAAGTATCATATTTTCTTTCTCTAACTACCCAATTTGCTTTTAAGGGGCACAATACTGAGCAGCAACCTGCATACTTGTTAGTCACCGTTACAACCCTGTCCCAAGTTCCCTACCCTGAGAAGAGCGTTGTCCAACATAGAAAGCCTTAATCATAATCCATTGCCTCTGTTCTCTTAAAAATTAAACAAATTAGCTTTCAAGACCCACTCTTTCTTACTTTCTTTTTCTCCTGGATGGCACTAGCACATAAGGGTGGGGAGGCGGAATAAGTTTATTTTAAGACCAGATGCCCTCTAGGACACTCTTGATGCAAATATCCTTCAGTAACCTCAGAATCACTGGTTCTCAGGCCCTAAGGTCACAACACAGTTTGTAAAAAATTGGGGGGGGAAAGGAGGGGATTTGGTAGTTTACATTTTCAGAAAGATTTCCCAAGCTTTTATTCAACTTTATTGCAAAGAAAGATGGAAATAGTCTCATTTCTCTGAAAGAGGAAGTGTTTAAGTCTCTTATCAGTGAAAATAAGCTGAAAAATTTGTCTCCGTACATATGTGTTTTGTGAATAGGAAGTGCACTTTTTTGCAACATTTAGTGACATTTCCAAGCTTCATCATCTACATAGCATGTATGATATGCAATATACATTTGTTGGCTATTTAAATACATATACATATATATAAAGTATAGCCAGCCTGAAAAGCAGGTATCATATTGAGGAATTTAAAAGTTATATGGCTTGATGAAAAATAATTCCTTGTTTTAAAAGTTTATTTGAATGGGAAATAAATGAGATTTGAAACAAAACAAAATTTCTTTAAAATTGAATCCTGGAATGAGTGAGAAACTAACAGATAGGAAATTCACAAACTGAGAGTCAACTTTTACACAGATATTTTTAAAAGCATTGTTTATTCGTTTTAAGTATAATTGTATGATAAAGTACTATTCTTTTTTTAGCACTATTCTTTTATAAAGTACTGATTTCCCATTGCTACTAAATAAAAATCAAACAAAAACCAAACTCATCATCAGCCAGTCAGTTTTGATTCACAGCAACCCTATAGGATAGGGTATGGATGTCCAAGACTGTAACTATTTAAGACAAATCCTTGTCTTTCTCCCATGGAAGGGCTGGTAATTTTTAACTGCTGATCTTGCATTTACCTGGCCAAATCATAGCTGCTAGACCCCCAGGGCTTTACTCTAGTTGGTACCAGTAAAAGACTTAAAAAGCTTTAAATGAAAATAAATATGCAACTCAAACCTACTTTGTCTTATTGAAATTTAAGGATGCAATGAAACAAGAAGTCTCTGATTTTTCTAACTTATTTTTAATTGATAAAGAATCAAACATGATTATGATTAGTAAGTACACAAAACCTGGGATACTTGGGATAGTCCCATCTTGGGAATATCAGTCAAAAGTACTAGTAAAAAAAAGTCCAAGCTCATTGCCACCAAGAGAAGCCTTTTCACTCCAAAAGGAAAGAAAAGATACAAAGTACATCATGAAAGACAAAGAGAAATCAAATCATAATATGGATGTAAAAGGGTGAAAACAGGCATACTATGTAAATATTTAATTGTGGTGGTTTAAAAATAGACCCACAAACTCTTTGATACTTCTCATAAACAGGCCCTAATTCCTCTTTTCTTATGGGTAGGTTATAATTGATGACTCGTTTCACATGAATAGAAATAGTAGAAATGAGAGTGTGTGACTTCACAGACTAACTCATAAACGGCATGACTTCCTCTTTGATCTCCCTCCCGGGTTGCTTGCTGTGTGGGAAGCAAGCTGTCAAGTCAGGACAATGCGTAGGCACCCTATGAAGAGAAACCGTGACCTCTAGGCCACAGACAACAAGGAATTGAGACCTGGAGCCAAAAGACCACAAGGCGCTAAGACCCCCAGCCAACATCCATATGAGTGAGCGTTCTTGGAAGTGGGTTGTCCAGTGAGGGCTTAGACCAATTTTGTTCTGCTTTGACCCTAGTATTATCCTGACCCCTTGTTCATTCTGCTTTGACCCCTTGTATTATCAATTACCCTGAATCAGTATCTATACTTTGAGGTTGTTAACATGTTCTAAAGTTTTATTCAAACTTATTACAATTTTCCCAAGCTTCGTCTTTCGTGATTTTTCAGTATGTCTCCATCTTGTTGGGAGGAATTTGGCAAGTTTCTGCCTTGCTCTTGCATTCAAAGACAATAAGCACCACAGTTATTTGTGTATGTCAAACCAGCCATGATCATTTTAAAGATGATAGATAGCCATTTTTTCCCACACTTCTCAGTATGCAGGGCTTGTTTGTTTTCAAGCATAATGATGGGAGAGAAAAGAACTCATGGTCTCCTATACCAAACCCTTGTCCTAATCCCCTGGAAATATCAGTTTGATTTTCAAAATCACTTTTCATTCCTTAAGTGAAACTCACTATGTTTTACACAATTTAAGTTACTTGGACAGAGTTCTATTGAAAGGTTGTTAGGAATACTAAAATCTCTGTCAATATGAATTAAATTTGGCTAACTCAATAATGTAAAAGCTAGTTCATTCATAAGCACCCACTTGTCATTAAACAAAGTCAACGAGTTCCTTGAAGAAATATCTAATTTAATAAAAGGATTCAGAGGTAAAATTTATATTTTCACAATACCGTTTTTATAGGAATATCTTTTCTATCCTTACCCCCAGTCCTTATAGACAGAGGAGAGCTCTATATTTCAGAGTATCAACTCTGCATTTTACAGTTCTAATCACCCATCAACCTCCAACTACCTATATTTTAACAAGATCTCCAGGTGATTCTTAAAAATCATGTTAAACTTCAGCTGCATGAGCATATGTGGGTGGGACTGCATGTTTTTAGCAGCAAGTCCCACCACCTGCTCAATGAACTGGTCTGAAGTCCTGCATCCCCCTGGATCAAGTCTTCAAATGATTAAAGTCCTGCTTGAAAACTTGATTGCAATCTCTTGAGAAATAAAGCCACTTTTAGACCTCTGACTCTCATAAACCCTTTAAAATAGCAAATATAGGTTGTTTTAAAGTTATACAAGGTTCTAGAATTTGTTATAGTTCTAGTATATTTTATTTTTAAGCAAGAGATAAATAAGACAAAAATGAGTAAGACACTGTGGCAGTCATGTGCTTATGTTAATTTTATGATTGAAATGTAGGGGTGGAGTCTAGCCTGTTAATCTGGAGATAGCCATTGAGTAGCCAATGAGGACTCTATGTGGGCATGGTTTTCACCTGAGACTCCTGGGAAATCTCATGATATTTCCCTCATGAAGATGAGAAGCTATCTTCCCCAGTTGTTGGGAGTTAGTCTCAGAGACGATTAATCACGGACAAGACAAGCTGGCAGCGTTGGAGAAGCTAGAGGAGCTGGTGGAGAGACCACACAGCTTTGCCCTGATGGAGACAGACCTCTGAAACTGGGGCGGTCAGATGAAGACCTCTGCCATTGATGAGTTGCTTCTGCTGTTGATGGACCCTGAGTCCTGGAGGCAAGGTGCCCTGCCAGCACCGGGATTCTGCACCCACTGACCTGTGACTTCGTGAGTCAGAAGATTTTATAGACTGATTTTGGGTATATGGGTTAATTTCGGACTTATGACTTTGAACTGGACTGGGCTGGGGTGCTTTCTCCATGTCCCATTCCTTTTGTATATAAACCCTTTCCTTATATCGATATGCATGTCCTTGAATTTGTTCCTTTAGTCTACCCAGACTAACACAGACACTATTGGCTATGCTAATACAAGAAGAAAATAGACCTTATGGGGGAAAAAAGGGGAGTGAGGGAGCATTGTAAGGAGTGAGAGGTTAATTTAAAAATGGGTACAATGATGAAAAAATTTGTATCATTTCATAATATATTGGAGATATAGAGCAATTATTCATAGAATAACAAGAAGCAAGCAAATAAATACACACTCATGTTAGACAATTGATTTTTAGCTTTTTAATTTTCAGCATGATTGAGTTGAGGTCTTTATTCTTTTATCATATGCCTTTAAAGTTATAAATATTTCTTTAAGTAAAAGTGGAGATGCATCCCACAATAGTTAGTATCTTCCCTATAAATTAGTTGTAAATATTTTCTAGATTCATTGTGACCCCCTTCTTTGCTCGGTAATGCAGATTGGTTTTACACACAATCAGAACCTGGCTTCTTCAATAATAGCAAAATGAAAATTGAGGTGCTCCTGCTTTGGCTTCTCATTGCCTGAAACATAGTAACACTGGAAAAATATTTATAGAATCAATTTCCTAATTAATTGATCATCAATTTATTGATTGGGTATTGATTAATTGATCTGTCAAAAATGATCTAAAGCCAGAGCATAAAAAACTTTATACAAAGTTTAGGATACAAAGGAATACAAAGGAAAGGATAGGCATACAAAGGAAAGGATAAAGAGCCATGGAAGATTGAATCGGGTGAGAATATAATCTGTCCTGGGTAAATTGGTTTGACAGTTGTATGAAGAATGTGAAAAAATGAATATGCTATTGTTAGGTACCATCAAGTCCTATGTACAACAGAACACAACACTTCCCCACTTATGCTATCCTCACACTCATTCCTGTACCTGAGTTTATAGTTGCAGGCATCATGTTAACCTATTTCATTGAGGGTCTTCCCCTTTTTTTCTGATCCTCTATTTTACCCAGATGTCTTTCTCCAGAGTCTGGATTTTTTCTGAGAACATCTTCAAAGTTCTTCTAAGAAGCCCTCGTCTGTACTTCTTTGAAGGAAGACTTATTTGTTTGGAGACAGTTCGTGGCACCTTGAATATTCTTTGTCAACACCATAAATTAAATGCATCAATTCTCTGATCTTTATTCAATATCCAACTTTGCCATGAATCAGAAACAATTGAAAAAATCATGGCTTGGGTCAAATATACCATCGTGCTCAAAGTGACATCTTTGCTTTTTAATATCTTAGAGTGATCTTTTGCTGCAGATTTACCCAATGAAGCATGTCATGTGATTTTGATTTCTTGACTGTCTTTATTGTGAAGTCATTTATTGGTCTCTTTGTATTTCTGGTTTCCTTTCATTGAGTTCTAACCCTTACAGAAGGCTGTAGTGTAGTCTTTGATATTTATCAATAAGTGCTTCAAGGTCTTTTCACTTTCAACAAATGAAGTTGTGTCATCTGGATGTCACATACATTGTTAGTGATTCTTTTTTCAACCCTGATGCTATCATCTGCTTTATACAGTCCAGTTTCCTGAATCCTTTTCATGCTCCGCATACAGCCTGAATGCATATGGTGAAAGGATAAAATTCTGAAGCACATCTTTTCTGATTTTAAGCCACACATTCTTCTATTTTTTTATTCAAAGAACTGTATCTTGGTGTATGTACTGACTACTCATAAAGACAATTAAGGAAATTAGAGTTAGTAAATGAAAATAAATGACATTTTCTTCTACATTGATTAATATTTTCTGAGTATTGGGTATTCCCTGTGTGCCAGACATGGTCCCAAACATTAGGAATAAAGCAATGAAGCAGACAGAGCAAAAGATATTTTTTTACTACAATTAATGAAAATCTAGAAATAAGTGTTATATATGTGTGTGTATATTTATATATTCAATCATCTTATCACTCTTACAGCTCTTATTATAATCCATACATCCATCCATGGTGTCAAGCACCTTTGTATATATATGGCCATCATCATTTTCAGAACATTTTTCTTCTACTTGAGCCTTGGCGTCAGCTCATTTCCCCCTTCCCCACCCTCCCTCTCTCTCTCATGAACCCCTGATAATTTACAAATTTTTTCCAAGTCTTATGAATTTGATACTGTTGCTAATGATAGGTAAATAGAATAGCGGAAGGCGCGGGGTGTCCATGAGGGGCCAAAAAGCGGTGACCCAATGCGCATGTTCCAAGATCTGGGCTTCTGAAGAAAATGCTGTAACTGGATTGGTTCAACTGTGTCAGGTGGTGGTGAATCAGCCAATAGAGTTGGCCAGAGTCGCCAGCCACACCCTTCACCAAAAGCTTGAAAAAGAAGCGCCATTAGCCAATCTCTCTCTGTTAAGCAACTTCCCAGGCTGGCCAGTGTGTATGTGAGATTTTCTACTGGCCAAACTGAACCTAAAACTTCTTTAATCTTTGTAAAACTTGTTTGAGTCACACACAGGTTTCAGCTGAAATTCTTCTTTGTGTGGAGCCAAAGGGCCGAGGTATTCAAGAGACCTAACACTACCACTGTGGGTTTATGACACTAAATCTTTACACGAGTAGGGAGCCTCATCTTTCTGCGATAGAGAAGCTGGTGGGTTCGAGCTGTTGATGTTACAATTAGCACCCTAATTCTTCATCCACCACACCACCAGGGCTCATTTGGCTTTCTATTACTGATCTACTTTTTGTGGAATATTTTTTTAGAGAATCCATATTTATTACCTTAAACCTGACTGTCTTAATCTTTAATTGATTGCCTATTCTTTCATTTTACTCAGACTTCTTCTTTGCTGCTGTAACTTTTCTGTTACCATTCACTGGTATTGCTAAATTCCAGAGAGTTCCATTAAACCAAGCAGAGATAAATATACACTGTCTCTGAAACTTGGCAAAACGAATTGTGATGGGTGAGCTTGTTGTGCCAACATGGCCAAAGAAGATAGGGAGGTCTGTTGTGACAACACGGCCAATGAACACATGCCATCAATTGGAGGGCAGAGATAGAAAAGGCTCAGCGATCCTCACCCTTGTCTTCTTGCTTTTGGATCTTCGGACCAGCCAGCTGCCTTGTTAGTCCTGTGCCTCGACCTCCAAGCAACACTACCCGTGGACACCTAATCACGCACTGTATAGCTGTGAGTTGAGGTTCCTTCAATCCCTGCTTTGCCACGCTTCTGAAATATACATCTCTTGAGCTGGGACTGTTGGACTCTGTCATCTGACTGAAGTTGGTGACCTTGTTTGCTGTTTGTGACCAGATAGCCTGTATTGCTCTATAGAGGACTACTTAGCGGCCCTCAAGACTCAAAGGACTGCCAGTCTACTAGCTGTCTCACGCAAGTGAATTGCACCGAGCAATTTGTACTGCTTTATAGATTAGTTAACTGTTTCTTTCTTATCTTATATATACTTCTATGGTGGTCATGTGCTTATGTTAATTTCAAGATTGAGATGTGGGGATGGAGTCTAGCCTGTTAATATGAAGATAGCCATTGAGTAGCCAATGAAGACTCCGTGTGGGCATGGAGACTTCTGGGAAATCTCCACGATATTTCCCTCATGGAGATGAGAAGCTATTTCCCCAGTTGTTGGTAGTTAGTCTCAGAGACGATGAATCATGGACAAGACAAGATGGCTGTGTCTGAGGAGCTGAAGGAGCCAGACAAGAAGTCACACGGCCTTACCCAGATGGAACCAGACCTCTGAAGCTGGCAAAGTCACTTGGATAGCCCTGCCAGCACTGAGTTGCCTCTATCACCACTGGATGCTGTTGATACCCTGAGCCCTGGAAACGAGGAGCCATGGGGAGACCCCTGCCAGCGCCGGGACTCTGCACCCACTGGCCTATGACCTCGTGATTCAGAAGGAGACGTTATAGACTTGTATTGGGCATATGGGTTAATATCGGACTTATGACTTTGAACTGGGCTGGGTTGGGATGTTTTCTTAATGTCCTATTCCTCTAGTATATAAATCGTACCTTTATATCTATCTATATGTGTGTCTATGGATTTGTTTCTTTAGTTTACCCAGACTAACATACCTATCTATATAAATATATTAAAAGAGTTACTAGTGTCCTGGTTTTGTTTCTCTAGAGAACCCTATCTAACACACGAATCCTTTCTTTCAAAGATCTAATCAACACAGTTGTAGGATTATACCAAAGGCGAGGTTTCAAAATTTAAGTTAAAAGAACTCAGAGGACTTAGCTTAGCACCTCAATACTTAGATCCTTCCCAGATGGCAAAACTCATCAAAGAACTAATACTTGAAAGAATGGATGGTTTTCCATCATAACACCTGCCAGATCTGCAACAGATAGGACGTCCACCTTAGGCAGATTCCAACCTCTGTATTATGGGACCCTGGTGGTGTAGTGGCTATTCATTTGGTCTGTGATCCACACAGTCAGGAGTTCAAAAGCACCAGCAGTTCCACAAGAGAAAAACTGGGCTTTCAACCCCTGTAAACAGTTACTGTCTTGAAAACTGAAAGGGAGTCATTATGAGTCACCCTGGACGTGGTAGTGAGCAATTTCCATATTGAAAACACTTGTTTAAAGAATACCACATTCCACAGTCTCTCAGTTCTGTGCCTTACCTTGTCCTGCATGTATTGAAACACTTTTCTTTCGGTTACTTTCTAAACAGTGCTACAAATTAGTAGCTGTTACAGTACAGTGATGTGTGTAAAAATTTTATTAATTGTGACTACGGGTGCTCTCAAGGCAGTTATTCAGGAAGAAGTTCAAATTTCCCAGATTCTGGAAAGGGTGATGATGTTGAGCTTTGGTATATTTTTAACATAATTTCCAAAGCACCTGGAACTGTGTTTGGTGATAGAGGCATCCAGACCAAGAAGAAAAAGGAAAAATAATAATAACTGGCCACCATAATCTCAAAGTCTAGGAGAAAGCACAGACAAGTAACCAGCTGGAAATTTTTGCTTGTTTACGGGTGAATTTTCAAAAGACAATATATAGAGAGCACAACAAATGCAGAAGGATATCTTTAATACAGGAGAGGTAAGAATTTCCAAAGAATGTTTCTTCAAAGAACCACCTGATAATTCACCAGGTTGTTTGAGCTGTTCTTTGAGCTGTTGTCCCCATTCCTGAAAATACTAGAACTTTTCTCAAACTGAGGGTATCCCATTGGAAATGGTCCATATGCCCCAATATCATGCCCAGGACTAGCAAGTGGCCTCTTCCTCATGTTCTAGATAATCAAGTGTGTGTCCCTCCTCCATATGACCTTTATTCCCTACACTGCTCCAGAGATTTGTGACACCTGTGATGAAGAAAGACAGGATTGATGCCTCATCTGTAACTCATGGCGAGAGGGCCTGTTTTCACTGGCCTTCTTTGGCCCTGTGTCGCTAATGTCCCAGTGAAAGCAAAGGGTATTTGGCTTCCGGAGTCAAGGGTTTATTAGGATTAGTAGTAAATAAGTTTAAATTTATGTCACAGTGAAACATTGTGGAATAAAACCTGTTGATTTTAAGAGAATTGACTCACTGAGGATTCACAAGACTCACCAAATTCCACAGTCTCCACAACCTCTTTTACCTCCTGCCCCAACAGAAAAGGAAGGCCAGGTTTCGAGTGCAATTAAAAATACAGTGAGTCATTGCTACATGTCTAATTCCTATTAAGAGGAAAATATCCCTTCAATGATTTAATATCTACGTACAAAATCTGGCCTGGTTCTGAAGCTGTAAGTGCTTCCACACCCAAGCTCATTGAACTCTATACTAGGGGTCACTGGTTCTTTGGTCATTGGAACTGAATGGAGAGGAGTTAGACTAAAGCTACCACGTGACCTGGCTGCCAACTCCTTATGCAGTTCTATGGCTGAAAATGGCCACTTAAAGAATGTGGTGATGACAATGGGTGGGATGGTGTCCACACCCTGAGACAGGATGACTTTAGAGACAGCACAGTGGTGAGTGAGCCACATGTTTATCTTACAAGGAAAATATGGAGTCCACACTTTCTGTTTATGAAAAAGTCAAAGGAAAAGAGCAGAAAAGGCCCTCTGCTTGGGATCGCCTTGTGATAATGTTGGGATATTTTGCTAGTTGATAAGCTGCTTGAAACCCCTTCCATTAGAGAAGGCATGTCAGAAGACAGCTATAATAATATACACTTGACTCGGAATGGTTCTCCAGCTGTCCTGATTCTTGGGCTGTCCTGATTCTTGGCTTTTCTTCCTTCTCTTTCTAGTTACCTGTTGAGGGACCATTTTATTCATACCTCTTTAAAAGAGGTGGCAGGAAATAGTGGAGATAAAGCTTAAGTTACTCCAGATATTTGCATGTTTAAATTCAGAGGACATATTTTGAAGGAAAGAGCTCCAAAATAACTATAAAAGGACTCTGAGGAGTTCTGTCACAGATCATTTCCTTATCCAACAGAGATTTTGTGTGCACTTATCGGACGATCTTCATTGGCAGAACCTTGATTAGACTCTCCCAGAAAATTCTGCAATGATAAAAAATATACCAGGGCCTGTGAAATATGAAAACATCCTTAAGTATTGGGAACTGGCTGAGATAAATAGTTGACTATTACTGTAGTCCTTATTTGTTTCCCCTAATCACCTTGATAGGGCACTTCCAACTGGAGGGCATTCACAGAACAAGTTGACAAGTCCAAGCACCACATGCTATGCAGTAAAAGTTATTGTTTCCAGTGTGATCACCTGGGTGGTTGATTTGTTTTCTGGCTGGCCTCTGCAAGAGCCTTTCTTATCTGGATGCTTGGCTGGCTTCCCATTCTCAAAGACAAGCGGTGTGTGGTTTTGCTTCTCCACGTCCAACACTTTGAATGGTAATGACAACATGCATCGGCTAAATCCCTTGAGTGTAGCCCTTTCTTTCCTTTTAAGAAGTCAGAAGTGAGGGGAACCGTTGCCCTTCTGGATGCCATGTCCAGACCTTGACGGTGATCCTGCTACAAAAGATACTGTGACACTCTTTGGAAATGTCCACATCTGACCCATATCAGGACAAAAATGTGTCCACTATGTTGAGCCCAGTATAAAATTATCTCCTGGAAAGGAGATATGCTACTCCGGATGGACTGGGAGCTAATTAGGAAAAGCAGTGACTGCAGCTGACAGGCCACCTCCCGTTCATATCTGTGTGCATTGTGACCAAATTCAGTGCATGTCAGTGGGACTCTGGTATCTCTCATGCTGAATAACAAGAGTGGGTCATCAGGAAGGGGAGTTTTACACTTTTACCTAAAGCATAATTCCAATGTGAGAGCTCAGGCAGTTGAAATAGATAAGAGGCAAAATCTTCAATTTGGCATGCATGCATTCACAGTACCATTTAACTGTGTTAGTTATTTTACATGGAATGAAATATTTCATACTTTTTGAGTCCAAATTCCCATCAGTCATTGTCAGAGTAAAGAAAAAATATGAGATCTTTATCAATATACGTTGATATGTGTTGAAGGAACCAGGAAAAATGTTCACAATAAAAAAAATCTTTGTTCTTTTAAGATCAGTACATTAATTCAAAACCAAATCCACTGTCATTGAGTCAAATCTGGCTATAACAGCTCTATTAAGCAGAGTAGAATTGCCCAATACTTTCCAAGGGACATGAACCAGCTCATGAATTTGAACAATCAACCTTGAGGTGAGTAGTCAAATACTTAACTATTGTAGGACCAGGGCTTCTCAAAGAATCAAGAGGAGAATGCCATTTGAGTTCTCGAAGAATTCATGTAAAAAATTATCTTGCTAGTGGGGTAATTTTTTATCCATTTGGCACTTGTAGGTTCCTGAGAAGATATTGATTGTGATGCTTCCATGAGAAGTACCTAAAAAAAGAAATTGGCTAATTACATAACAGCAGTTGTACTGATTATTTCAAGGGATATAGTTTTCTCTTTTCTATCATTTCTTCAATGTGTTTGCATTTCTTTTATAATGAAAATTAAAATCTAATTGGATTGAAAACATTATATGTACATAGAAAATTTTCTTGAAAATAATTACCTCTATCATCAAAAATAAAATATCATTGGCTTGAAAACATTATACATACATGTATAATGTATTGTATTTTAATTTCCATATGTTATATTTTGATTCTTGATACAGATAGGAAGTATATGCTGTAATGATATTGACAATTGATTTAAGTGATCAGGAATGTTTAATACGGTAAGGATTACGATAGAAAAGGAAGTGATTTCCAGATAGAAAGAATGGCATGAGAAAAGACAAGAAGAAAGAGCATAAATCGGGAATGCTTAGAGGAACACGTATCATATCTCAAATGTGATGGGAACATAAGCATTATACAAATTGAGATTGGGACTATGAGAAGCAGATCATTGACAAGTTGAGTACCATTTAAAGCATTTAGGTTGTAGCACTGGAGACACTACATGGGTGATAGTATAAAGGCTTACATTAAAGCAGAGAAATAGTGATGAAAGGAGGTGAGCTCTAAAGCTAGGAGAAAATCCATGAAAGAGTTTCCGTGGGTCTTCAGGAAATGGCAGAGGGGCTGGAGAAGAGAGAATGTATAAATAGAACACTATATAAATTGAATGGACAGCTTTGGTGGTAGAGAGAACATGAAGGAAAAGTAGAATTAATGAAACTCAAAGTTTCCAGTGTGAGACATTTGTCAGAATGGCAATTCTAGCGTCCAATGTAAAAAAAAAAAATACTAGTAGAAGTAAAGGCTTGATTTTAAAATTGAACTTAAAGTCTTTCTGTTTATCTACATGAAGATTTCCAAGTGCCGTCTCTTGTGCTGCCTTTGTGAACAGTTGAGCATTCGATGTCACACATCCTTGGGAGTTTAGCAGAGAGCTAGAACTGGGAATGACTCACCTTCTTCTGCATGAGAGCAAACAGAGCATGAGAAAGAACCAGAGATGAGCCTTTAGGGAGAAGAGAGCTATGAAGTTGGAAGTAGAAGAAAACAAGAAGCCCTGAGGAAGAACTGAAATAATGCAACTAGATGGAAGAAGGTCCAAAGAGGGTGATGACACAGGAGACCTTTAAGAACAGATTAAGGAAAACTTGTGTGCTTGCCATGGCGTGAATATACTTGCTTCTTTGCCTAGATGAACAAACTGGTTCTAGTAACCAGGGAAACAACTTAACTCCCAGAATCAACAATAAGACGGAGCCTAGCTGTCTAGGATTAGATGGGGTTAGCTATTCATCCTAAGACACTTCCTTCCTGCTTTCTGACCTGTAACTTGGCCTCCCTGAAGCTTTCTTATCTTCAGGTTTTGGGGAGCCTGCTCTGGCAAAGGGAAAACCGCATCTCCCTTCTGTATACTTCTCCTGCCGTTTCTCTTATCTCTTATCAGCTTATGACACTGTCCAAAGTTGTCATTCCAGGCAGCAATGGTGGCTTTGCACAATCTCTCCCCGTTTCAGCAAGTCCAGAGGTTATCCAAACAGTCAACGGACAAAGAAAATCTCTTTCAAGAGAGAACACAAATCCCACTCAAAGTTAAAATAAAAACTTCTTTGACCACCCAAGAACTCAAATGTGCTGATCAATCTCACTTTAAATGTATGACCACTCACCTCGAACAGACAATTTAACACACACTTCCAGTTCCTTTGCTTCCTGGTCTCTAAATGTATTCTTTCCCATCTTTCCCTCAGTCCTTAAACTGCTTATATCCCCAAGGTCCCCATGATCCTCAGTTGATGACTTTAAAAAAAAATAGAATTCAGTGTTATGGGTGATAGGTTTAACCATCAAATTTATCAAATTACGCCAGCACTCAGTGTCAAGTGTTGGACCACAAGCAGAAAGGTCTACAGTTGGAATCCGTGGTTGAAAGATGTGGGCATCTTCTTCCATCAAGATTTATAGCCTTCATGGTTCTACTCTGCAGTACTGGGTTGACATAAGTAGTATGAATTCAAGAGCAGTCATTTTTCTGTCTCTGCAATTTCTCTAGCAGGGTGGTATCAAAATCCAGCCCCTCCAGTTTGATCCTCTATCTGCCAATGTCTCCATTATTTTGCTTCTGTTGTTGTCCCCTCTCTCCTGGAGCACTTCCATCAGCACAGAAACTGGCTCTGAAGCCCCCAATTATGTTTTCAATGCCTCATGCCCCGGGTGAGAATAAGAGGCTAACACCAAACTTTAAAGATTGAGATGCTTGATACAATTGACATATGTATTGCTATAAGAGGTGTAAGAGCTCATAATAAAATAATCTTTAAAAATTTTTAGATTTCCCAATAACTCTGCCTTTGATTTGTCTCCTCCTCTTTCTTCTTCAAAACTCTGTTGTATGCTTTATTTTGATTCAACATGACCCAAATGAAATCACAATTCTTAATTTAGTCCCTGCTTTGACTGATTGTTCTATTTCCTTATGGCCCATTCCTAGATCTTGCTCTGCTTATAGAAAATACTATGGAATAAATGGAAAGGACAAAGAGTATCAGTTTTTAATTTGTTGAACAGCATAGAGCATATTAAATAAACATAGCTTTATTTAAGGTGACTGTTTTGGGGGGATTCAAAAGATTATTAAAAGAGTAATAAATTTTTCTTAAAGGACATGGCAAAAGTACTAGAAGTAGTCTTCCTGGAAGTAAGAAAACTGAGGGATAGCTTTATAATAACCTAATTTTTATAGAACTATTCATAGGACAGTGAATAATTGATCTTTAAATCCAATAATAACAAAAAGAGAATTTCCTGAATCATTTAGTTTATTGCCTTGCCTTGAGAGGCATTAGCAAATAAGTGTTAGAATCTTTCTCTAGAGTAGACATGTTTCCATATTTCATTTGGAAAAATCCAAGCATAGCTATCTTGAAGTTAGAGGAAAGTAACAAATTACCACTCCAAAATTCTTTTACCTCTTTGACTCTGAAATATTTTTAATGCCATATCATAGAAGGGGTTTTTTTCCCCTTTATGCAAAGGAGCCTTCTTAATTCTTAAACTACAATGAAGACGCTTGGAAGCCTGATGACAGAAAAGAAGTGGCACTATTTCTGTTTTGGACAAAACTCCAAATTCTTTATTTACTCCCTAAATAAAATTCCTTTAGCAAAAGGAATTGTAATCACACATATTGCATGAAATTGTGCATGCTTTGTTTCTGTCCCTTTTCTTTCATGATACCATGAAAGTGGTGAAGACCATTATTTAGGATAGTGGTGGGAGCCATGACATTTTAACCATAGGAAGATGAAGCATAAAACTCACAGGCTGATGGATGCACAGTTAATGCATTTAAGGTGAGCAAGCTGCTCCTCTGAGCAGGCAGTATGGCAGGTGGCTGATGAACCAGATGCCTGATGTTGACCAGAGTGAAATGGCAAACTTTCCTATCAAGTCTGCTTGAAAAGAAACAGGCCATGCTCTTGAAGAGAGGTTCTTCCATTTCATCAAAGCCGTGACCTGATTGAGGCTCCAGCTTGCCCCTGGTGGCTCACAGAGTTGATAACATCATGTTAGATGCTATCAGATGGAGGGTCAGGGTTTCACTGCCAAGATACCGGCAAGCCCAGCTCAAGCAAATTGACACCAAACCCAACCACAGTCAGGAAGAAGAGTGTCTTTGATCCTTAGTTAATCCATCCCCTGTGTACACATTACTGTTGTCACTGGTTGTCACAGAGACAGCTCCAACTCTTGGCAAACTTATTTTTTAAAAAAACCCTAAAATGTCATTCAGTGCACTGTCTTTATTATAATTGGTATTGTGTGAGTCCTGTCCAGCATTTCAGGTGCTGTGTTTTGAATGCCTTCCAACCTTAGAGTGTCATCTTCCAGTGCTGTATGACACAATATTCTCATGAGTCGTAGGGGTTTCACTAACTAATTTTTGGACATAGATCACCAGTCTTTCTTCTCAGTCTTTCCTGGGCTGTAAGATCCACTGAAACTTGTTTAGCATTACAACAACACAAAGCCTCTTCAGATATGAATGCTGGCAGGACAAAATGCATTTAGCGGATTTTCAGCCCAATTCTCTTGCTTGGAGTGTGAGAATTTACCATTGAACCACCACAGCTTTCCTCTGCCCCTCTAAATTTGGCAATTCAAAATACATTGTCGGAGTTTAGAAAATCACTAAGAAAGTAGAGCATGTTTCACTTTATGGGAATGCTAGTTTATGCATCTCATAAGAGATGGGCAAAAGTGAGACCTTTCCTGAGATACTGTAAGGGGACTAGAGATAGAGAACTATAAAATAAGGCAGAATTGAAAGGGGAATGTAAGACATATAAGGAAGTGTCCTTTAAGATGGAAAGGACTATTTTGACAATGGTGTGTGAAGAAAATATGTTTCTTCCCAAGAAAACAATTTGCCTCTACACCTAGTAGATAAGGGTCAGACCATGCCCCTTACCACTGACTCACCATGGGGGTTGTGAATTCCTGATGTATCATTTTAATCCAAAACCCCAAGCTGACGTGAGATTGCATCTGAGAGTAGAAAACATCATCACCTTTCTGAAATTCATTTGGCAAGCAATCTTCTCTTGCAAACTCATCATAGATCCTAGCAAGTCGTTGATATATATTCTATACTTGGTCCCTTTTCCTCTTTAGTTTGGCCAAATGTTTCTTTACATCTGCACACCAAACAGTAGCATCCGTTGTAGCAAAAGCAGAGAATTCATAAGTGAGGTTTTTAGTTTGGGGTTTGTTTCAGAAGTGAGTTTCAGAAGTGGGTACCTGATATAACTGAAAGTCATAGCAGGTCATATGCCATACTTTCATTACATGAACTCAAGCAATATTATCCACTTGTTCATTTAGGCTTTGATATTCATTACAATGGGCACACAGAACTCACAGTGCTCAAGATTATTCATTAAGTAAGCTGTAATACGTGAGAAATGATCAGACACAGTGGTCCATCAGGGCATATTATGAAGTTCCTTCAGAACTGCTATTAAATGTTCAAAGGACATGTCAGTCTTCTGGAAGCTTCAACCCAAAGTCACTCAGCTCAAGCTCCATGGGTCACAAACCCAGCTTGTTGAATTCAAAGCCTAGAGGCATCCCACTCCATAAATCTGCTGAATGCTCCAAAGCACTCCCTTTTGCTCCCTGGGCTGGGAAGTCCACAACTGTCTCATGCTCTGGATCCTGATTCTGCTGCTGCTGTTCTTGTGCCACAGTTGTCTCCTGGATCCAGGAGATTGCCTGCATAGGGATCTCTCCTCCTGGCATTTACTGGTAATGAGACCTCCTCGCCTCCTTCATAGTGGGCTTATTTTCTACAAGCAGGATGGCACCACGTTCCCTGTTAGCAATTACTCACAGGTGAATCCTTTCAGTGTCTTCCTCCAACATCTTACCTGGACTCATGCACATAAGCGGTCATTTGGTGAGCGTAACAGAGACTTTGGCTAGAAGTGCCGCATTAAATAATTCACAGTCCCTATATTATTCATATGTATCACTGTTGAATTGATACAAATGGGACAGGAGCATTTTCAAATGCAGTTGCCTCTGAAACATTGTACTGTGGTCCTTTAGTTGCTCTTAGAAACATTCACATTGACAAGCTACATCAGATACCATCAGATCTAATTCTCTCCCTAAGGCCTCGGCATCCTTCTTTTTCATCTTTTATTTTTTGCTCTTGAAATTGTTTATCTTCAGTCACATTCCAACCCATTGAGTCAAAGCAACATTTTACCCTGCACCTCAATATCAATGTTGCTGTTTGACCTCCTGTTTTTCTTGGAGATTAAGTGCTTTTAGAGTTAGGCTATAACACCTCAAAAGCACAGGGGCATGGGATGATAAGGACCAGTGGCGATTGAAAAGTTGTTTACTGAGCTTTGAAGAATTCTCAAACCAAAAGATGAGAAACCATTCACTATTTCACTTCACAACAAGAAACAGACCTAAGAAAAAAAGTTTCAGTGAGAAGAAAGGCCTGACAGTGATGACTAATTTATGGTATTCCTTGGAAATGGCTCCAGCGTTGGCTGTGGTGTGAGAACCTGAGAAAATGTGCACAAGTCTGGGAATCATTGAGTAAAGAGAGGTTGAGGAAACTTCACCTCTTTTCTCAGATTAGTTATCCAGAATATTATTAAATTATCACAAACTGCCAGGTTTTGATCTTAAGGTAGCCAAAGTAATTCAGGGGAAAGCATGCATAGTGACAGATCATACCTATGGCCGTAGGGTCCACTGGCACTCTGTCTCAGAGCAGAACTCTACGGAGTTTTCAATGGCAGTGACCTTGCAGGGGGAAGCACAAAGTCTTTCTTCTGAGGAGCCTTTGAGTGGATCTCAAACTGCCAACCTGAGTGCTTGCCTCTGTTCCCCTTGGTGATTTCTGTAACAGTGTCGTCACTGAGGATTTTTTTGTTGTTAGTACTCAAAAATCAGGGTATCTTCTACTGTCATTCAAAATGAGGTGGAACCCTCTCTGGAATGCATAAAAATGAGAACCAATTTAGGAATATTACCAAAAACGGATGTAGCTATTTGCTTTCTGTGAGATCTAAAAACTTCATCCTGTTTCGCCTCAGTTACTATGCCAGCTAGAGAAGTCCCATTTTCACAATCCACTACTAGTGACTTATTCAGGACTTTATGCTATGTGTTGAGTACACAATGGTGAATGAAATCCTGTTTACAGTCTTCCTGAAACAGAGACATCAAAGAAGCAAAGAGACATGTAAGCTACAAATTGCAAAACACTGTGCTTGCTGATTGCTGCTTTGGAGTTGGCTTGGACTCACAGCAACCCTGTGTACAAGAGACAGCAACACGGCGCAGTCCTGCACTGTCATCACAATTGTCGTGCTCGAGCCCATTGCTACGGCCACCCTAGCAACCCATCTTCTCCAGGGCTTTCTCTTTTTTGCTCACCCTCGGCTTTACTAAGTATAAAATCTTTTTCCAAGGACAGTTCTCCCCTGACCTGAAAAATGTGAGACTGTCACCACTCTTACTTCTAAGAAGTATCTGCCTGTGCTTCTTTTTTTTTTTTTTTGGGGGGGGGGCTGGGGAGTAGGAGGCCCAACCTTGCTCCTGGAGAGCTGCTGCTGGATTTGAACCGCGAATCCAATGTGCTACAGTCCCGTGCACAACCACTACGCCACTGGGGCAGTACTTCTTTGAAGACAAATTTGCATTCTCCTCTAGCAGTCCACAGTGCTTTCCATAATCTTCACCAAGACCATAAAGCTTCATATTCATCAGTTCTTCTCCGGTCTTCCTTATTCATTCCCCAACTTCAATATATATGTAAGGGCATTGAAAATATCATGGCGGGCTGAGCCCCGGTGGCGTAGTGGTTGTGTGCGGGATTGCGGCCCACTGGGCTGGCTCCCGCGGCCCACTGGGCTGGCAGTTCAAATCCAGCAGCAGCTTTCTAGGAGCAAGGCTTAGCCTCCTACTCCCACCAGAGGGCAGTGATGCGCCCCCCACCAAAAAAAGAAAGAAAATATCTTGGTCTGGATCAGGGAAACTTTAGCCATCAAAGTGATATTTTTTCTCGCTAAGACTTTAAAGAGGTTTTGTGTAGCACATTTTCTCAGTACAATAACATTTGATTTCTGGACTATGGTTTCTATGAGCATTGATTATGGATGGAAGCAAGATGAAATCTTTGGCAACTTTTATCTTCTTACCCTTTTATCAAGATGTTGTGTATTGGTCCAGTTGTGAGGAGTATTTTAGTTTTTCAATTGTTTTGCTTTAGTATTTTTGCAAAATACTAAAGGTAAGCAAGATAATATGATAAAGATCATTGAGATTTACTTGGAGTGATCAGAACAGGTTCTTAATTCAAAACTGGATAATGTAAAAGGTGTTCAATGGTATTTGGTTATTTTAGTGTGATGATATTAAATTAAACCATATGAAATTGCTATTATTTGACATAAAATAAAGAGAAGATGTGTTTTTTATAAGTAAAATTAAGTCAATCTAGGAAATTAGAAAGGAATAATAAAAGTGGCTGAGCCCCGGTGGCGTAGTGGTTGTGCACAGGACTGCAACCCACTGAGATGGAGGTTCAGTTCCAGCAGCGGCTCCACAGGAGCAAAGGCGAGGCCTCCTACTCCCACCACCAGAGGGCAGTGATGCCCCCCCCAAAAAGAAATAATAAAAGTGCTCACGTCAGCAGTACATATACTAAAATAAATAATAAAATGCATGTGCATATACAAACAACCCAAAGAAACTAAATTTACTATTGGTCCATTTGTCAAAACCTGAGAACTGAAAAAAGCAGAACACAAGAATACCTTCTCCCCTAAATGGAAAATTGTTCCCCAAAGGTACGTATTTAATTTTTTTTAAAAAACAACCTTATCGTCTTTCAAGTACTTTCCACTACACAATAAACCTATCAAATCTATGATCCCACTCTTTGAAACATGTTTCAAACTCACGATGGCTCCCTCATCCTTTCTTCACCTCTTCAATGTCATCAAATTGTTGTCCTTAGAGTTCCCTCTTCATTTGCAGAAATAAAAGTAAGTCACATAGCGTGAAATCAAGTGAGTAAGGCACAAGGGACAAGAGAGACATGCTGTTTTTCGCCAAAAACTGAGATGGCTGATTTTTGTCACACGGATATGGCTGCATCAGCAGATACATTATATAGTGGTGGCAAAGCAAGTCCTCCATCTGCCACAGGTCTTTTATTGTCACACACTGTGATGCAATAGTTTCAGAACCTCTATACAGAAAGCTTGATTAACAGTCTGACCTGGTAGAATGAACTCCAAATGCAATAAATATCATCTTCACATTGAAAAAAGCAAATCAGCATCATCTTGATCTTTGATTCCAGTTGAATTTTTTTTTAGGGGGGAGGGGGGCAGCGGGCCTAGTTGAGGAAGGTGTCTTTCACTGATTTGATTAATGTTTGCTTTCAAGGTGGTAAGAATAATACCATGTCTCATCACCAGTGATGACCTTGTGGGGGAAATCTGTGAGGAAAATCTGGGTCACTTCCTCGATGTTCTTTCAAAGCACATGTTTCCCCTCCATGCTCTTTTTCCTGGTCAGTCAGAACCCAACGCACAACTTTCTCATTGACCCTAATCCTTCTCAATCATCTGTTATAATTCACTGAACATAGCCCCAAGATACTCCAGATAACTTCCCCATGTCTTCAATGGTCTGTCATCCATCTTTGCACAGAAGTGCATAAATTTTGTTGACATTTTTGTCTGGGAAGTTGATGGATAGTCAGAACAAAGTTTGTCATCAATCAACATTTCACCTGTTTCAAAACAAGAAAACCACTTATAGAATTGAAACCCCACCTCACTCCACCCCACCCCCACACAGTGCTGTCCTTGTAAGCCATGTTCAACATCACAACAGTTTCTATGGCATTTTTTCAGAGCAGGAAACAAAGTTTCAGAGCTGCATACTGTTCTCTTAAGTTGGACATCACAAAAAATGTGGTTCTAGTGAAACTGCTTTTACAAAAACATTCACTGTGATCAGAGAGAATCTTCCCAGGAGATGCCACTGGTTGCACTAATTCAGAACAAGTTGCTTGATGCTTTCCCAATGTGGAAAAATGCATATTGTGAAGTTTCTGCCTAATGGAGCTTTCCCCCCAAGTTTTTGGGGGAACCCCCTTATACAAAAAAGAGCTTAAGCAGGCAGATTTTTACTTACACATCTGAGATTAGCAAATTGTTACTTTGAGATATTAGTGACTTTTCAGAAACCATATAGTGATTCAAGGATGCAGCAAGTGGTTGGAACCAGACCTACTCGTTGTTTATCTGTTATACACGACACTGTTTACTTAACTGTGCATCACACTAGAATTTGTTTGTTATTCCTCTTTGGATTTTGAAATTTCCCAACATGGTTGATCTGCCTGTGGCTGACTTCTATGGGTTTGTCAAATTCTAAATAATCTTTTCCTCAAAGACACACAACTAGACTACATGTCATGAACTCTCTTGCCATTAGCTGAGCCCACTCAACTGAGCTGTGGAAAGGAAATGTAATGGAAATGATATGAAATTCCAAGGGTCGGTTCATGAAATCTTTCCATGCAATTCTTTACACACTCTCTTTCTACATGGCCCAGTGAGTGGAAAGAGTTTCCAGGTCTTGGAGGAAATTAGAGATGGAAAAAGACAGAATCTCAAATGACTCTATGAAGATCATCAGACCAAGAACACTTGTCTGAATTCTTTGTGTAGCTAGTACTTCTACAGGTTGCTTTATTTTGTCTGTTTTAGAAACTAATACTAATTGTTGTTGTTGTTGTTGTTGTTGCTGAGGTTAGGTGCCATTCATTCAGTTACAGCATATAGTGATATTATGTACAATAGAACAAAATACCAACCTATGCTGCATCATCCTCACAATTCTATACTTGAGGCCATTGTTGCAGGAACTATATAAATCCATCTTATTAAGGACCTTCCTCATTTTCACTGCCCCTCCACTTTATAAAGCATGATGTCTTTCTCCAAGGACTGGTCTTTCTGGATTACATGTCAAAAGTATATGATATGAAGACTCACCAGCATTGCCTCTAAAGATCATCCTGGTTGTACGTTTGTGTTAATCTGGGTTGACTAGAGAAACAAATCCAGAGACACTCATATTTGTATAACAGTGAGTTTTATGTCAAAGGGTAATTATATATCAATAAAACATCCCAGCCCAGTTCAGATAAAGTCCCTAAGTCTAATATTAGACCATATGTCCAATACCAAACTATAGCTTCCTCTTCAGACTTATGAAACACATGCAATGATGCCAAATGCAGGAATATCACAGGCCAGTGGAAGGAAAGTCTTGTGGCTCCAGTGGCAGTAGAGACATCTCAACACTGGCGTGGGTCTCCAAGACTCTGGATGCATCAGCATAGCTCCATCCAACTCATTGTCAGTAATGTCTCTCAGAGAGTGAGCATGTGTCTTGCCTCCAATCTATCTCCTCAGGGCTTCCAAATGAGGTCATCAAGGTGAGACCTGATTGACATACTAACCTCCAACCCTTCACTCCGAAGTCTCAAATTGACAAAAGATTATATAAGCACCACAACTTCTTAGAAGACAGAGCAGTTGCTCTTTTGTGAGTCTATAGTATTTTCAATACACTTAACCTATACCACAGTTCAAATGTATTCATTTTTTCTGTCTTCCTTATTCAATGTGTGGATCATAAAAAACAATGAAATGACATCTGACTGTGTGGATCATAACACATTTTGGATAACCTTTAGAAGAATGGAAATCCCAGGGTACTCTATTGTGCTTATCTGGAAGCTACAAAGATCAAGAGTAAATTGTTATATATCTTCTTACCATTATTTCCCATCTGGAAGCTGAGAAAATCATCAGAGAAGATGGACGATATGAAGACAAATGCAGCATCAGGATTGGAGGAAAGCTTATTAACAACCTGTAAAATGCAGATGACACAACCTTGCTTGCAGAAAGTGAAGCGGTCTTGAAGCAAAAACAAACTCACTGCCATCCAGTGGCAGTGATAGAACTACCCTGTGAGTTTCTGAGTCTCTGGGCTTAATTGTGTACAGGAGTTGCAAGTTCCATCTTTCTCCCACGGAGAATGAATATGGCAGTTTCAAACAGCTGACCTTTTGAATCAAAGCCCAACGTGTAACCACTACCCAATGTACAGAGAACCAAAATCCTCACAACTAGACCAGTAGGTGACATCACAGCAAACAGAGAAAGGATTGAAATCATCCAGGATTTCATCTACACAGTGATTGGATCTGCACTGAACTACGGATGCTGTAGTCAAGAGAGTACAGAATGGGTAGATCTGCTGTACTCTTTAAAGGTGTTGAAAAGCAAGGAATTACTCGGGGACGAAGGTGTGACCCATAGCATGACATTTTCAATCGCTTTATATGTATGTGAATACAACTTAGCCTAACTAATATTGCTTCTCTTTGTTTTTCAAATTTCTTGGTGATATGAGTGAAAATTTAATTGATTTTCCATTCAGCGATTCCTACACAGCATATTGATTACAGTCCCCACAACATGAAAGCACTATTCCCTTTCTTCCTATATTTACCACTTCTGTTTGTCTTTCTTTTATATAAAATTTGTTGGGTTCTGTTTGCTTGAGCTAGTGTTCTAAGGTATCACCTGAGTTAGATGGTATGTCGGTTTTCCCTGACTGCTCTTTCAAATTACCACAAAGTCAATTATTTAAGAAAAGATAAATTTATTAATTTTTTAGTTTTGGAGGTCAGACCTCTAACATAGGTCTTACTATGCTATAGTCCAGTTATTGGCAAGACTGTATTCCTTTCTGGAACCCCTGAGAGAGAATCTCCTGTCACGCTTTATCCAACCCTTTGAGGCTTCCATGAGGACAGTGGCAATTCAGGGGTTGAATTCTACCCTTCCATGTAAGAGAAACCTAAATGTCCCAGCCACCAGGCACCACCTATCTGTCAATAGAGGCTTGCATTTTACAATAATGCTAAATATACTGTAGAGTCACTTCTAGTCTAAGAAGGAGGAGGAAGAATAGTCTGATGATCTAATTCTGGAAAAAAAATCAGCCAATGATAAGCCCTATGGACCCAACAGTCTGGTTTCCATCCTATTAAGGAGATAGAGAAAGACTGGACCATGTTTTGTCTGTTAGGCATAGGATCACATGAGGAACATACCTCCACCCCACTCCTCACCCCATTAAGGAAGAGGTTACAGAAGAAAGGAAAGACACACTAACTTTAAGGTCTGCAGGGGAAGGAAAAAAAAGTAAATGGTGACTTCTGTTTATTGTTATTAGGTGAGTTGAGTGGGTCCCAACTCATTAAGATGGACACCTTCAAAACCAAGCACCGACTGTCTCATTCTTGCACCCACCCATCTCCTTCAGGATTTTCCTCGTTTTCATTGGCCCTATAATTACATAGCATGATGTCCTTGTCCAGGAACGACATGTTCGAAGTATGTAAGGACAATCTCTAGCCATTCTCCCTTCTGAGGAGCATGCCACACTCCATCCTTGACATGCTTTTCTTTGTTCTGAAAGATCCATGATTTATCCATGAATAATCTATATCAAAGCTGTAGTTCAAGGACGTCGATTCTTCTTTAGTATTTTTGACTCACTGCCCAGCCTTTGCATACATATGAGACTATTGAAAATACCATGACTTGAGTAATGAGATCCTTACTGAAGGCAATGTCTTCAGTGCTGAAGGCACCACCTTTACTTGTCAGCACATGAAAGAGCTCTTCTGCAGCAGATTTACCCAATGTGAAGAGTCATTTAGTTTCTGCATTGCTGTGCATCCATGGGAGCTGGCTGTGAATCCAAGGAAAATGAAAGCCTTGAGAACTTTTTTCTCTATTTAACATGATATTGCTTTGGGTCTGGTTGTGAAGGTTTTGCTATTCTATATGATGAGATTTAATTCTGAAAGTTATATTCACTGGCCTTTGTTGGTAAGAATATCAAGTTCTCTTCTGTTTCAGTGATGATGACTGTACCACCTGCATCTTGCAAGTTGTTAATGTGTCTTCCTCCAATACTGATGTTGCTTTCTTCTTCATATTGTCCACTTTCTCAGATTATTTGATTGACATCCAGATTAAATAGACAAAGCAAAAAGATACAACTTTGATGCAAGCCTTTCCTGATTTTTAAACCATACAGTATCACCTTGCTCTATTCCAATGACTATCTCGTGTTCTAAGTACAGTTGATTGCTTCTTCTGAGCACATTTAAGTGTCCTAAAATTACCATTCTTCTTAATGTTATCCATAATTTGTTAAGGTATGCCTGTAGTAACACACAAGTAAACATCCTTCTGTTATCCCTAGTGTTCAGTCAAGATCCATCTGACACCAGCAATGGTATCCCTCATTCTACATTCTCTTAGTATTCATAACAGTTTGAATTATTAATCCAGTTTGGATTTCCAGCTATCCCCTGTCCATGTACTCCTACATATATTGTGAATTCTCTTCAGGATAATTTTTCTTAGATGTAGCGTTAATGATATTGTTTGTTTCACATTCTGTACATTTTGTTGAATCACCTTTCTTAGAAATGGGCACAAATATGGATCTCTTTACAGTTGTCATGGTAGCTGTCTTCTAAATTTCTTTCAGAGACAAGTGAGCATGTTCAAGAATGATATTCATTTGTTGAAAGACCTAAATTGTATCCTGCAAACACTTGGAACTTTGCTTTCAAGGTTTCTAAACCTTTAATACAGCTTCTGCTTCCTTTAGTACTGTTGGTTATTTGACATAGGCTACCTTTTGAAATGGCTGGACATCAACCAGTTCCTTTTGGTACAATGATTCACTGTACTACTGACACTAATATTACAACCTTTACTTCTTCTTCTTCTTCTTCTTCTTCTTCTTTTTCTTGGCAAAGAAAACTATATGCACAGCTGCAATACTGCACTCTCATAATCCAAACAGTAGTGGGCTTTTGTTTTTCAGTTTGTAGGGTGACCTGTACAACACATCCACAAACACAGTACAGTGTCTTTCATAGAGTGTGCAAAGATACCTGCTCCTGTGATTTCATGTTCTCTTGTTGCATCTTCTTTACTTCAGAAGCAAACCCAGGCTGAAAAACAACTCAGTTGGCCTTATTAGAAATGACAAGGTGTCTTCTATAACAGGAGAAAGTGTGGAAAGTCAAGGCCACAATCTGGGTCTGGTCAGGATGGACCACATCAGCAAAGATTATATACACCATTGTCATTGTGATGGGGTAAAATTTATTATAATGGCTCTTCTTCTCCTCATTTGGCCTGAGACTACAGAATTGCAAGAAAAAAGTGTGGGACTACCTGGATTCCTTGCCCATGCAAGCAAGGGCCAAAGGCCATATGGATAAAAGACTGAGGACCAGAGGAAGATTAGCTATCATATGGATGACAGGCTAAAAACTAGTAAGCGACTTGATTGCTGGCTGAGGAAATGAATGACTGTTTCCATACTGTTTGCTGATTTTGACTTGGGGGTAACCTCATAAATTCTCTAAGAAATCCCCTTAACCATGAATATTGTCTGTGATCTCTGTGTGGGCAGGCAAACCTGGCAGATATATAGAATGGCCTGAAAGGAGTGGTTGGTGTTGGCCCAGGTAGAGAAGAATGGACCATGGAGGCTTGTCAGACTACTACCTCATGTCAATAAGGAAGCCGAGGGTCAGATATATGCCTCCCCTTTGCCATTAACTATAGTGATAAGCATGCAATATTTGTGTGGGTGCCAAGTATCCTCAATGAGGGGCATTATATAGATTTGTGACTAGGTTAATGAAGTAATAACAGGTGCAGTAGGAGAACTGGACAATTATATAGACCAAACAATCCTGGTCTCCAATGTCAGAGATGTGGGCGATAGTGGTGCCCAAGGCACTTTGCTTCTTGACTTGCTGTGTATCTGATCCGTATCACCCAGGATTATTGCTGCCAACTTTGAGTGGAAGAGCTTCCAAGTGCAGTATTTAATTTTTCCATCTCCCTCTGAAATTGAGACTGTCTTCTCTCCATAAACTGGTCCTCTAACAAATAAATTCTTGATAATCAGTGCATCTTCTTTTCCTCAGCAAATGAAAACACCCCCATGTTAATGTTTTCACCATCATATTCTTCAGTTTCATCTTTTTCTTACTTTGCAAGACCCACCAGATTAAAAACCTCCAATACTACCTTTGTTCTTCCTCTCCCTCCTCCTCCTCAACAAAGACCTCTCATGTTTCTCCACAACTTTGGTCCCACCAAAGTCTTCTGCTACAAGTCAACCCCTACAACTGCTATGGACACACCAAAGTTACCTCAGTCAAACTGAATCCTGTAGCAACTTTGATTTCCCTTTTTCTATCTCTTTTTGATGTTCCTTGAGATGTTCAAGATTTCCCCCATAGAATCCTTCAATAGTGCAACTCAAGGCTTGTGGCTTCTGTGGGATTCCATATTTATCCTCTCAGATGCTCCCAAAGCAAACATAGTCTGTTTATAAATGAAAGGATTTGGTTGTCAGCCTAGAAGCTCCACCTGAGATCTGGGGATGAAAAGCCCCACCCTTGCTCTTTTAGTCTCTTACCTCATTGCCTGGAGCAAACACCCCACCCTTAAAACTCCGTCTGAGTCTCTGAAGACATAGGTTTCATCCACTACTCACAGCTCTGCAATACATTCAAGGAGAGCATTTCATTAAAATTTAAATTATTCAAAAGAGGTGGTCATTTTTCTAAACTTAACTATGATACCTGAAGTGAGATGCAACCTGAATCAAAGTAACACCCTGGCTTTTCACTATTCTAAAGAGGTCTTACTGCTGTGCATTAGCTAAATACCCGTGACATAGCTTCCAGCAACACAGTAACACACACAAGTCATCACAGGAGGACAAACTAACAGATAAGTAGTGGTAAAATGGTAGGATACAATATTAACACAATAATCAGTGAGATTCCTGTATAACTATGAAGAGAGCTCTGAAAAAGACATCAAGAAAATGTCATGTGAAATCAGCATAGCAAGTGCTTCGAATCCTACTCACCTTCAGCAAGCAAGTGTGTGGCATCTACATGTCTCAAATTGTTAATACGCCTTCCTTTCATTCTGATGCCTCATTCTTCTTTGTGTAAACCAGCTGAGCTTCTAGGATCCACCTTTGAGGCAGGTCTTTTCTAAACTACCCCCAAATCCCCTTGTTCTGATAATTTAACTGCCTCTTGATCTGTATACAGTTACTACATAAGCACAGGTAAATGTTCTGAAATTCCCATTCTTGGTAATACTATCAATAGTTAGTTATGATAATCAGAAAAATGCCTCTGCATAGTCAGTAAAACACAAGTCAATATCTGTTTAGTATTCTCTGCTTTCAGTCAAGATCCATCTGAAGCCAGTATGATATTTTTTATTCAACATCCTCTTCTGAGTCTGACAATGTTGAAACCATTTTAAAATTATCTTTAACAAAAACGTACTTGCATGTGATATTAATGTTGTTGGATAATATTTACGTTCTACTGGATCCCCATTTTTTGGAGTAGGCATGTGTCTTTTCCAGTCAGCTGACTGAAAATCTTCCAATTTCTTGACTAAAATAAGTGAGTGTATAACTATTTATTGAAACATATTCATTGATATCCCGCCAATTTCTAGAGCTGTTTTTCACCAGTGTTTTCACTGGGGATGAACTTGACCTACAAACTGGGGATGTTGCCTCACCTGCAGATGGACTTTGGGTCCCCAATGTGTACTCCCCCTCTTTTATAATGATATATAATTTTTAGTTCTTTGATGCCTGATACCTGATCCCTTCGACACCTCATAGTCACACAGACTGGTGTGCTCCTTCCATGTGGGCTCTGTAGCTTCTCAACCAGCTAGCCACTTGTTTATCTTCAAGCCTTGAGACCCCAGATGCTATATCTTTTGATAGTTGAGCACCATCAGTTTTCTTCACCCAACCTTTCAAAACATTTTCTTTGTACTTAAACCCTTGATATTAGCTCCTTATTTTTTTCCTCCCTCCCCACCCTCCCACTTTCATGAACCCTTGATGAACACCTGTTCCTTCTTTCTTTCCACACTGTCCCTCAACCCTCAAGATATCACTACTGATTATTGATCCTTAGGGATTTATCTGTCCTGGATTCCATGTATTGGGAACCCTTATATGTACCAGTGTACATGCTCTGGTCTAGCCAGATTTGAAAGATAAAACTAGGATCATGAGAATGATGGGGGCGGGGGGCATTAAAGAACTAGAGGAATGTTGTATGCATTCTCCATGCTATACTGCACCCCGGCTGGCTCATTCCTTCCCTGTGACTCTTCTTAAGGGAATGTCCAATTATCTGCAGATGGCCTTTGGGTCTCCACTCTGACCTCACCTCATTTGCATCAATATGATTGATTGTTTCTGAAGCTTCTGATGCTTGATACATGATCTCATCAATACCTTGTGATCACACAGGCTGGTGAGCTTATTCCATGTGGGCTTTGTTGCTTCCCAGCTAGATGACTATTTATTTATCTTCAAGCTTTTAAGACTCCTGACACTATATCTTTTAATCACCAAACACCACCAGCTTTCTTCACCACATTTTGACTGCAGCAATTGCATCAGGAAGGTGAGCATCACAGAATGCCAGGTTATTAGAACAAAGTGTTCCTACATTAAGGGAGTGCTTGAGTAGAGGCCCAATGTCCATCTGCTACCTCAATACTTAACATATAGATATATGTACATATCAATGGCCCCATTGTTATATATTAATATATTTATATGTGCATGCCTATATTTATGCCACTATATGTACTTTGTCACCTACTTTTTCCCTCTATTTCCTTTTACTTTCCCCTTGACTAATGATCATGTTTGACCTTCTTTCAACATTCAGTAATTCCTCTTGGCTACATTGCACTTAATCACCTCCCACCAGGCATTCTATACCTCCTCACTATCGATTTTAGATCACCTGTTGATCCCTTGTCCCTGAGTTTATTGGCTCCCCTCTCCCTTTCTCCACCTCCCCCTCTCCCATGTCACTCTAGAACCATTGGTCCAGGATTGTTTATCCTGCATACCTTATATGGATTGACATGGAGGGAGGGGTAGCAGGGGGAAGGCTATAAATAGTTTCAGGTCTGTCTGTTGACCTTCATGGATGTTCTTTATCTTACTTCTTACTGGTTTTTTATTTGGGGTATTTTTAGAGGGAATCTGCTTCTTTGAGAGTGGGTTGTTTGGTTGCATGTTTGATCAATTTCAGACTGAAAATTTGATAGATTTTTTTCATTTTCTTCATCACTATCTTTAATGATACTTTCTGTTTTCTGGATATCTGCATAGATATTTTCACTTATTCTTTACTCATCTGTTTGCCTGAATCAGCATTTCAAAATCACATCTGTGTCTTGGCTTCTCATTATTCAGCTAGGTGTTGCAGATACCTTACTTAAACCCTTAGTTCATGGTTTCCTTAATTTCATATATCCATGTTTCTTCTTTGAGATGACTTCAAGCTAAAATAATAGAATGAAAGGGATAACATGGAGAGAACTAAAATAAGTAAGCTCAGCCTTATTATCTTGTCTAGGGTTGGTAAACCAGTAAGTAAAGCTTTTAATCAAATTCATACACCAACCATAAAAGCTAGAAATTGAGAAATTCCTCCAAGTTCTTCAGTCTAAAATTGATCAACCAGGAACTCAAGGTGCATTGTTCCTTCTTGGTGGTTGGGATGCAAGAATGAGAAAAACAGGATGGAATTTTCATTGGAAAATATAAACTTGATGATCAGAATGAGGTAAAGATTGCTTGACAGAACACAAGACAAAAGACTTCTTCAGGGAAATATCCTTTTCAACAACCCAAAGGGTGACTGTATACAAGGACTTTGCTAGATGGCATACACAGGAATCAAACTGATGACATCTGTGGGAAGGGACAAAGGAGAAATTTGATATCCGCCAAACAAAGCCAGAGGGTAACTAGGAACCATCAATTGCTCATCTGTAACGTCAGGGTGAAAATCAAGAAAGCAAAAAGAAGTCCATAAGAGACAAAAGAAGACCTTGCATATAACCCACTTGAACTTCAAGAACATCTCAAGAAAAGACTTGACTCATTGGACACTGATGACAGAAGATAGCACAATAGTGGGATGACATCACGAGCATCAGATGTGAAGAAAGAAACAGGTCATTGAAAAGGCAGAGAAGATCAAAGTGAGTATCAGAAGAAACTCAGACTTGCCTTGTTTCAAGCTGCTATCGTTGGCATGCGTCTTATAGTCAGTTCCCACTCATAGCCGCCCACGTAAAGGAGAATGAGACACAGCCCTTGGTCCTTCTCCTTCCTCACATTGATTTTGGCAGTCACTGTGCTGAGGGCTGTGTTAGTCTGGGTAGACTAGAGAAGTGAATTCTAAGACACTCATCTGTGTATAAGAGAGGGTTTTTTAATCATTCTATTGGGGGATCATACAACTCATCAAAATCAATGCATCTATTGCATGCAAAGCACATTTGTACATTTGTTGTCATCATCATTCTAAAAAATTTTTCTTTCTACTTAAGCCCTTGGTATTAGCCCCTCGTATTTCCCCTCCCTCCCCTCTCCTTCTCCCTTACGAACCCTTAATAATTTATGTTATTGTTATTTTTCATATCTCATACTGTCCAACGTTGCCCTTCACCCACTTCCCTGTTGTCTGTACCACAAGGAGGACGCCCAATGTAGACCTTTATAATCAGTTCCTCCTTTCTACTCTACTTTCTGTCCACCCTCTCAGCACAGCCACTCTCACCACTGGTCCTGAAGGCATCATCTGTCCTGGATTTGCCCTGTTTCTAGTTCTTATTTGTACCAGTGTATATACCCTGGTCTAACCGGATTTGTAAGGTGGAATTGGGATCATGATGGTCAGGGGGCGGGGGGGGGAGGGGTTGGTGTGGGGGAGCATTTAAGAACTAGAGGAAAGTTGCATATTTCATCGTTGCTATGTTGTATCCTGACTGACTCATCTCCTCCCCTCCACCCTTCTGTAAGGGGATGTCACTTCAGCTACAGATGGACTTTGGGTCCCCAATCTGTACACCCCCTCATTTATAATAATATAATTTTTTAGTTCTTTGATGCCTGAAACCTGATCCCTACAACACCTCATGGCTGGTGTGCTTCTTTCATGTGGACTTTGTTGCTTCTCAGCTAGATGGCTGCCTGTTTACCTTCAAGTCTGTAAGACCCCAGATGTTGCATCTTTTGATAGTTGGGCATCATCAGCTTTCTTCACCATGTTTGCTAATGCACACATTTGTCTTAAGCGATCATATCAGGAAGATGGGCATCCAGAGAGAGTTCCACATAAATGGTAATTATACATTAAGAAAGCATCCCAACCCAGTCCAGTCCAAGCCCCAAAGTATGATATTAGCCCATATATCCCATACCAATCTATAAAGTCCTTTTTGGACTCAAGAAACACATGCAATGATGCCAAATGCAGGACAATCACAGGACAGTATATAGACAGTCTCCGGATCCAGCGATGGTATAATCATCTCAGTACTGGCAGGGGTCTCCAGAACCCAGGGCTGCATTAGGGTAGGTCCATTTGGCTTCTCCTCAAGAATGTCTCACAGGGAGTCAGCCTTGTCAGCAGAGAATGAGCAATCTCTCCACCTCCAAGGAGGAAAATGCCAGAGTTGCCAAAATTTTCCGAAGGCCGTGCCCAGAGGTCTCATTGGTTATATCTTGATTGACAGGCCAGACTCCACCCCTTCATTGGTAATCCTTTCCAATTGACACCAGATCATGTAACTACCGCCAGGGTTCTCCTCTTTTTTGTTTCTCCCCCCACATATTGTGCGGTTTCTAATTTTCCAGTTACTGGACCTCTGTGAGATGGGTTGATACAGGGACCACGTTGATGAGATCAACCATCAGAACCATTTAGAGGGTGGCATGGGATCCTCTGTTCTAATAGAGCCAGGATGAGACGGAACCAACTCAATGGCTCCTAACAACATAAGAACATCAGCAAGTCAGTTTGATACCACAATTGAAAGATGACCCAGGCTCTGGCAGCACTCAATTCTGCTTCACACAGGGTTACAGTGAGTAAGAAATGACTCAATGGCACCTACAATGAAAAAAGCGTTGGAAGTCACCAAGAGACTCCTGTTCCCAGCTTATTTGAGCTGATGCCTTAATGCATAAGTAAAAATATATAACCTTGAGGAAATAGCTGACCCTGTGGCTAGCCAAAGTGTCAGTGTGATATAAAGCGGGGAAGCTCAGTGCTGACGCTGAGCTGCACATTCCAAAAGGATCCTTGAATCCTAACCCCATAAAGAAGAGTCAAAATTGACCCTCCAGATTCCTTGTTGTTTGGGCTTTCCCAGACCCTACTGATATCATGGTTAAAAACTGGACTGCTAAGTGAGAAGAAGACATTTTCAACTCTAGTAGAGTGACAGTGTTGGGAAGCCATACGTCCGTTTCTAGTAGGTCCCCCGCAATTAGTGGGAGCTGGAATCGACTCAAATAGGGTTTTTCTATCCCTTGCTTTGTAGACTTCGGTGATGTGCTCACACTGCTAAACGGAGCTAAATTAATTTAACTAGGACAGGACTTGGTCTATATTTTTAAGACAGCAATTTACCAACTACAACTCCGCCCTTTGGGGGGCCTGATCACCTTAATTTTAAAATATAAGGCTTATTAAGTGGCTTTTTTAACTAGTTCAAGCTTTACAATCCTGTGAAATCCAGGAATAAAAAAGACCATCGCCCTATGTGTAGTTTTTACTAAAATGACCAAATAAAAGAGAATCTTGACTATGATGTGAATGAAAGGCATCCTGGAATCTCAGTACTACGGTTTGTAATATCTTGCAGTTTTCTTAGCTCCCATTAAATTCTCTGTTAAATTAAATGTTTTAGAAAGATCATCTTTTTTTCCCCAAGGATAAAATCATTAGAAAGATCATCTTTAAGCTCCCTTTTTTTTTCTTATTTCTTTGTCTATATACTTGGATTTACAATCAATGTTCCTGGAAGCAGCAAACAGGGGATCAAAGGATGTATTACATGAGGTAAACGGCAGCACAAGATCCCTTTAGGGTATTGGAGAGCAAGGACGTCACTTTTCGGACTAAGGTGCCACTGACACAAGCTGGGGTAGTCTCCGTTGTCTCAGATGCATGTGAAATTTGGGTATCGAATAAAGACAACCGAAGAAGAAGCAACACATTTGAGTTGTGGTGCTGGAGGAGACTATTGAAAGCATGATGGACTGCTGAAGGACAAAGTGATCTGTCTTAGAAGATGGATGATAGCCAGAGTGCTTCTTAAAGACCATCATGGTGAGGCTTCGTCTTACATTCCTTGGACATGGTGTCAAGGGAGACCAGCCCCTGAAGAAGGAATTCATGCATGGTGAAGTAGAGAGGCAGCCAACAAGGGGAAGAGCCTCAACAGGATGAGTTGAGACAGTGGCTACAGCATTGGGCTCAAGCGTGGAGAGAGTTGTGAGGGGGGAGCAGGATCTGGCCGTGTTTCATCCTGTTGCGCATAGCGTCAATATGGGTCAGTACCAAATCAGTGGCACCGAACAATATCAACGTGCTTATGTGATAAGAGAATGTGCATTTGTCCCTCACATACAATGAACAATCTGGGGTTGTTTTTAACAACCACTTTCCAGCACTTGCAAGTTGATTGAGAGAAGATATTAAATCCTCTTCAGCTTGAGAAGAACTTTTATGCCAAGTAAATGTCAAGATATCAATAACTTAGTGTTTTACTCTGCAGAATGATAGATGATGATGATGATGATGATAGATAGATAGATAGATAGATAAATAGATATAGACATATGAGAAAGATATTTAACATCCAGAACCCTCTTCAAAAAAAGGGAGGAGGATGAGCTTATGTGCATAGGTGACAATGTGTCTGCTAATTTTAAACCCTAAGCAAGATGAATCTTTGATGCAAGGTGATCCCAGTGGGTACAAACCTTGGTGCTGTTTCATTTTTCACATTTTCCAAATTATACCCAATTCCCACAACTTGATATGCTGGAATCACTATCTCAAAGATTAACTAAAGATCCTTTTTCCCCCTTAAACTGTTAGCAGTATGCCCACAAAAGGACTTCTTTTAAATTAACATTGAAAAAGGGCACATACCTTTATTATTATAAAATATCAATTGAGATAAATTTTAAAATCACAAGTAATTGAAACTTATTATTTGGTTTGCTGCTATTTCCCTAAGGAATAATGGTAGTTGTGGCAGGTTTAAAAGGGGAGAAGGGGTTCCTATTTCCCAGAGAAAGCAAGTGAATTCTGTCTACCTTCAAGAGAAAGAAGCTGCAAGAATTAAAAGGGAAGTGTAAGCACGGGAACATCGCACAATAACTGGCAAATGAAGTTGTTGGCCAATATTTTTCTCCTTCTCACCTTCCACAGATGGGTTCCTAGACAACTCTCAAGATGATCCTGAATCCTGACAGTTCTAAATTCTTCCACTCCATAATTCACTTTCTCTTCTCTTTTAATCAAGCCTAATAAATATTTCTGCGCTTCCCATGCCCGTAGGCTATTCATTGTCACTCTGCCAGTGTCTAAATGGATGAGAGACAAAGGGCAAGTAGAGTCAAGATTCTGCGTGCTGTAAGGATTCCGGTGTGCAGGGATCTATTTTTAAGTTGAGAGTTCTGAGAACACACCGTCGATGGAAAATGAGGACTGTTTGTTCAATCTTCATAAGTTTTAGAGTTATTCTACCTCCTCCTAAAACAGTGACGTTCCAAAGATGTGGGAGGAGCTCAACATTCTCTCTGTGGCACGCTCCCAATATGTGCCGTGGGTTCCGTCGACATTTAGAGCATGCGAGCCCCAGACTTAGCAGGTATCTAAGGGCTTCTTTATCTCACTGATCCTGTAAGTTACAGGTCCCACTGCCATCAGGCTATTTTTTTTTAAAACTCATAGGGAGCTTGTATACAATTTTCCAGACTGAAAGCGGTTATGGGGACAGAGAGCCGTATCTTGCTCCCTCAGGGGCTAAGAGCTACCCATCTTGCTTTACCCACCAAGGCTTACCACACATCACAACTTAACAGTCACAACACATTCTGGGGGCTATGTGATCTGGGTCTTGTGAAACGCCATATTACCATTTTTGTTGTTTTTTAGTCAGTTTCCGAATGGCTGGCTTGCGCCCGTAGCAACTCTGTATATCACAGAACGAAATGCTGCCAGATCCTGGCCATCCTCCAAGTAATTCTTTGGGCTGAGCCCATGATTGCGACACTGGATGAAGCCATCTCCTTGAGGGTTTTCCTCTTCATTTTGTTAATTGACGTTCTCCTTTACCTAGCAGGATACCCTTTTCCAGGGACTAGTGTTAGTCTGGGTAGACTAAAGGAACAAATTTCATAGGCACACATACAGATGTAGGGGAACGGTTTATATACAAAAAGAATAGATCATTGAGAAAGCACCCCAACCCAGTCCAGTTCAAAGTCATAAGTCCGATATTAGCTCATATGTCGGATACCAGTCTATAATGTCTTCTTCCTACTCATGAAGTCACAGGCCAGTGGGTGCAGAGTCCCAGTGCCAGCAGGGGTCCCCTCATGGTTCCTCGTTTCCAGGGCTTAGGGTCTATCAACAACATCCAGTGGTGGTAGAAGCAACTCAACAGTGGAAGAGGTCTCCACATATCTTCTCCAGCTTCAGAGATCTGGTTCCATCAGGGTAAGGCCGTGTGGCTTCTCCTCTGGCTCCTGCAACAGCTCAGACACTACCATCTTGTCTTGTCTATAATTCAGCGTCTCTGAGACTCACTCTCAACAACTGGGGAGATAGCTTCTCATCTTTACGAGGTAATATCGCCAAATTTCCCAGACATATCAGGAGAAAGCCATGCCCACACAGAGGCCTCATTGGCTACTCAATAGCTATCTCCAGATTAACAGGCTAGACTCCACCCCTATATCTCAATCATGAAATTAATATAAACACATGATCACCACAACTAGTCTCTCCTGATAACATGCTTACAGGACATGAGGCAGTCTCACCTTCCTCACTTCTAAGGAGAATTTTGGCTGCATTTTTTTCCAGTTCAAGGATCTTTCTATAGTCTTCGCCAATGCCATCTTCCAAATGCATCGATTGTTTTCCAATCTTCCTTATTCATGGTACACATTTCAAATGCATATGAGGTGATTTAAAACCTGTGTATGATCACTGTCTATGCTATTGGAAACTGGTATAAATGAAGTCATTAGTAAAGTGTGAAGAATGAATACGACATTAGTCTTGCAAACTTTTATGCTGTACCCAGCTTTGCTTCTATCACCAAGGCCATAATTTCCCATTATGAGCCTTTTTAATTTTCACTTTCACATTACAGTTGCCAGTAGTTATCAATACATTTTGATTGCATGCTTGGTCAAATTCAGACTGAACAACTTAGTATAGTTCATCAGCCTCTTCATCACCAACCTTTGTGTTTTCAATGCATCAGGTGGAATAATATTGTATTAACTAGATTTTCTTTTAGGCATATAGCTATTTTCCTATCAAAGATAGCATCGCATGTCAAGCTGGATCTTGAAATGTTCTTTTTGACAGTGACTGTGAAACCATTTCTCTTGAATTTGTCCTTCCCAGCATAGCAAATCACATAATTGTCTGACCTAGAATGATAATACTAGTCCATTTTGACTCACTAATGCTTCGGATTTTGATACTTATGCATTACATTTCACTTTTTATGACTTCTAATTTCCCTAGCTTCAGACATCAGACATTCCCATTCTTGTTATCAATGGCTGGCTGCAGCAGAGCCTCCCTACATGAAAATTCGAAATGCTTTGCTTTAGCTGTAGACTGTACCTTGAGGAGGCTGCTCTTCTCCAGCCACATTTGAGAGCCTTCCAAGCTAAGGCTCTGGGGAAGAGAGACTGGACTTTCTCCTCCCATAAGCACTTGGAGTCTCGGAACCCCTCCAGGGATGCTATGACTTGATGTCAGCATTGACTTGATGACAGTAAGTTTGGTTTTCTGGCCCAATCCAAGGGGCTCCTTCATCTTGCCATGTTCATAAGATTTTCAGTGGTGAACGCATCGGGTATGGAAAACCTACTCCTTCTTCCTTGACTGTTTTCAATCTGGAAGCTCTGCTGAACCCTGTTCACTGTGGGTAACCCTACTGATATTTGAAATGCCGCTGGCATGGCTTCCAACATCACAATAACACATGCAGCACCACAATACGATGTACTGTCAGATGAGTGGTGGAAATGATATCTAGTACATGTTTATATTAAAGTAACCCCCACAAGCATCTCTGGTTCTTTTTTAACACCCAGAGGCTTTGCTTTGCCAACTAGAACTTGCGATTGATACTCTCTAAGCAGCCCTGAGAACCTGGTTGACATCTGAAGCCCCCAGGGACAGAGAAGAGTGAGCACAATCTACCCTTTCTCCACAGTTATCAGTCTGCAGGGTGGTGGTGCAAGATATGCCCCAGTGGCAGCTCAGAAGCCACAGTAGCTGCATCTAGGGGACTACAAGTCATGCTCTGTCTAATGGTCCTCGGCCCAGTGGAGGCAGCAGCTTTTGGAGCTGAACTGTGACTGCCATGGTTCTACAAATCCAAAGCTGGTCAGCCCCCTGGATGCCTCCCAACTAGTCCTTCCTCCCCACCCCACAGATAAATATACAGTCACACACTGATAAAAAGGATCTTATGCGGTATATGACTGTGTTCAGTTCCAGTTTCTTAGTCATTGATATGTGACTTTATAGTAAGCAAACTTTCCAAAAATGTAGTTTATCATTGATAAGGATCAGCAGACAGACCTGGAACTATGTATAGGCTATTTATTTACTTATTTATTTATTTAGAAGAAAGAACAAGGCAGACAACTCTGGGGGAACATGAGAGAAGAGGTGGGGGGAAAGGACAAGAGAAAAACAAGAGATCTAAAATCAGTGGCAAGGAGAGCACAGAATGCCTGGTGGGGTTTGATCAAGTGCAATGTAACTGACAGGTAAATGAAGGTCAAATATGATAGTGGGACAAGAGGAAAGTAACAGGAAATAGAGGAAAAAATGAGGAGCAATAAAGCATTTATAGTGATACAAATATAGGCCTGCACATATGCAAATATATTAATATGCAATGATAACAATAAAGGCCTAGGTACATATATTTAAATGTTAAGTATTTAAAGTAGCAGGTGGACAATGGGTCTCTATTCAAGCACTCCCTCAACTCAAGAACACTTTGTTCTAATAACCTAACATTATGCTCACCTTCCTGACCGGAATGCTAACGTCAAAAGAGATACATAAGAAAATATGATAAAGAAAGCTGATGGTGCCTGACTATTATAAGATATATCATCTGGGGCCTTAAAGACTTGAAGCTAAACAATCCTTCATCTAGCAGGGAAGCAACAGAGCCCACATGGAAGAAGCACACCAGCCTGTGTGATCATAAGATAGTGACAGGATCAGGTGTCAGGCATCAGAAGACCAAAGCAAACAATCCTATCAATAGAAATGAGGTGGGGTCAGAGTGGAGGCCCAAAGCCCATCTATAGACAATTGGACATTACCTCACAGAAGGCTCACAAGGGAGTAATGAGTCAGCCAGGGTATAACATAGCACTGGCAAAATACACACCATTCCTCTAGTTCTTAAATGCTTCCTTCCTGCCCCCCTCCCCATCATGAACCCAGTTCTACCTCACAAATCCAGCTAGGACAACGCATGTACACTGGTCCAGATAAGATCTCTCTCGACACAGGGCGTCCAATAGTTGCTGCATTTCCCATCCTAGATTTATACTTGAGTCACTAAGCGTTCCTAGTTTTTGTGGTAAAATTAGGTGTCTCGGCTTCTATTCAGGTTAGCATATACTCAAGTATACTATATATATCATAAATACACTACATTTTTATTATCCTATTTATAATTATCATCTTTAATAAATCATTTTACTAGGGGCTCTTACAGCTCTTATAATAATCCATACTTCAATGTGCTTGCACAACTGTAGACCCATCAGGTGGACCCACCAGGAAGAGTAACGGAAGTAGCAATACCATGATGGTAGGGAGAAGAAGGAGAAAGGCGGGAATTGATCACAATGATCAACATATTAACCCCCACCCCTGACCCCAAGGGGATGAACAACAGAAACATGAGTGAAGTAAGGACAGTGGATGGTATAAGAAGGAAAATAATAGTAATGCATAATTTATCAGGGGTTCACTAGGGCGAAATGGGGGGTGGAGGAGCTGATACCGAGAACTCAGTAGAAAGAATGTGTTTTCAAAATAATAATGGTAACATATGTACAGTTGTGTTTGATACCATTGATGTGTGATTATAAGAGCTATAAGAGCCCCTAATGAAAAGATTTATTAAAAATGATCATAGTAAATAGGATAGTAAAAAAGTTGAATGTTTATAATATATATAATATACTTGAGTATAAGCTGACCTGAATAGAAACCAAGATACCTAATTTTACCACAAAAACTGGGGAAACTTAATGACTCAAGTATAAGTCTAGGATGGGAAATGTAGCAGCTGCTGGTAAATTTTAAAATAAAAATAGAAACCAATACCAAGGTGTGGCACCCCATTGGACTCAACTAAGGGACACTCCTAGAGGTGAACAAACAGACCTTGAACTATTTATAGATTTTTATTGGTATTATTTTTATTTTTTAGTTATTTATATATGTTTTTGGACATGGGTTTTGTTGTTGCTGTTATCATTGTTTTATTTTCTTGCTTCTTCTTAGAATGTCTTTTTTTTCCTAGCACATAGTGTTATCTCTTTAGGTCTATCTAGATAAGATAGGCTGAATGAACAGTTTAGAGGAGAAAATAACAGGACTGATGGTTCTGGGGGTGAGGCAAGACATAGGAGATAGGGAGAGGGGGGAAAGGAGGTGATGTTAACCAACACAGGGATAAGGGAACAACAAGTGATTCAAAATTATTGACAAGGTGGGTGTGAGAGGCTTGATAGGGATTAAGCAACAGAGAGAAAATACTGAAACCCCAATGGAGGCTGAGCATGATGGGACAAGAAGAAAGTAAAAGGAAATAGAGGAAAGAAGTGGGGGGTAAAGAGTATTTATAAAGGTCTAAATACAGGCATGTATATAGGTGAATATATTTATATATGATGATGGGGAAATAGATCTGTGTGCATACATTATAAGGTTAGTATTAAGACAGCAAATGGACATTGGGCCTCCACTCAACTACTTCCTCAATGCAAGTACACTTTTTTCTATTAAATTGACATTCCATGATGCTCACCTTCCCTACATGATCACTGAAGACAAATGTGTGCATAAGCAAAAGTAGTGAAGAAAAATGATGGTGTCTGGCTATCTAAAGACGTAGCATATGGGGTCTTAGAGGCTTGAAAGTAAACTAGCAGCCATCTAACTCAGAAGCAACAAAGTCCACAATAAGGTGTCAAGGGGTTAGTAATCAGGTTTCAAGAAATAAAACTCATAATATTTCGTGCCCACCTTCCTGATAAGCTTGCTGATGACAAATGTGTGCATAAGTAAATGTAGTGAAGTAAGTTCATAGTGCCTATCTATTAAAAGATATAGCACCTGGGGTTTTAAAGCCTTGAAAGTAAGCAAGCGGTCATTTAGCTTAAAAGCAAGAAAATCCACATGGAAGAAGCGCACTAGTCTATGTGACCACAAGGTGTTGAAGGAATTAGGTATCAGGCATCAAAGAATTAAAAATTATATCTTTATAAATGAGTAAGAGTACAGATTGGGGAACCAAAATCCATCAACAGATAAAGCAACAGTCCCTTAGAGAGGGGTCGTAGGGAGATGAGTCAGTCAAGGTGCAGTGTGGCAACAATGAAATGTACAGCTTTCCTCTAGTTCTTAAATGCTTCCTCCCACCATCATGATCCCAATTCTACCTTAAAAATCCAGCTATAGCAGGGGATGTACACTGGAGCCAGAAACAGGGATAATCCAGGTGCAGATAGATGTTAATAAGAAAGTAAATATAGCAGCCTAAGTACTGTAAATAAATGCACCATCTACCCAAGA